>CM071583.1:16274162-16327240 GCA_036426205.1 Ascaphus truei
AGTCACAACCTGGTTTGGAATGAGAGGATTCTGTGTGCTCATTTGCATGTCATTTCCCAGACTCCCTGGCTGCAGCGGAAGCGCTGTATGCGAAGAGATAATGGGGAATGGCAGGGGTGCAGACCTGTCTGAGAAGTGTGAATGTGCTGACAAGAGGGATTTTTATTTGCTGAATCAGAAGATGAATCCAAATCGTTGTGGTATCACAATGATCAGCTCACTCGCACTTTCATGTTAATTCAGATAATATTTGCATAGAAGATCATTATCAGAGGTTAGGACAAAAAAATGATTATTCAGTTAAAGGTTCAGATGCGGAAGTATTAGTACTGTACCTGGTATTGAGATTCAGCAGACAGTAGATATTGGGATTTAAAATGGCTTCAATAGTTAAAGGGTTGGTTTGCCATTAACACAGGATTCTACTGTATGTTATGAGCTAATAGAAACCCTTTGCCAGTGACACAACTTCAAATCCAAGTGTTTACTTATGGTGTGATTTTGGGCATTACCTGGGGCTATACTAACGAAGGCACCTTCCAGTCACTTGAATGAGCTGTAAGGTTGAGATGTGCAAAACTTTAATGGTCACGTATTTCCCCTATCAATATGTTGTTTCACCAATCAGGTGGGACCCATCACGGGAAGGAAGAGGACTCCTATCTTAGTATAAGACTAATTTCTCTGGATTCATAAAATCACAATCTGCTATATCACACCCGAATTGCCCATATCTGCGGTTACTGTCAATGACAGATTTTTTGTTTATTTTAGCCCAGACAGTGAAAGTGATCACACTAAAAACAGTGCCTCATGGTCCACAGAGGGTACCAGGTGCTCCCTACTTGTGACTGTCCTCTCCAAAGGTCAGTCCAGTCCTTGGTCTAGCCTGTGTGTCTTCAGTCACGAGGGCCCAGAAGATGTCTGGCATGTTCCATGGAGTCTTCATCAGAAGAATCAGTCTCCTCTTGTTGGTTCTTTTCTCGGACAGAAGGCCAGACAAAAGGGTCCGAGTTCCAATGGGTCTTCAGCCAAAGCCTAGTGTCCCAACACTCCATCTCCTCTTCCCCTCCTCGGCCAGAAGGTCAGGCAGAAAGGTCTGAATCCACTTGGGGCGCACCCCATGTAATCTTTTCTCTCCGAGGAGAAAGGAGTGATTACAGACCGGCACATAGTCTTTACTGTCACCGAGACAAACAAACAAAAATCATGGTGCTGAGTGCTTCTGTGCAAAAAGTGCTCAAAGAAAGCCAGAAGGCCAAGGGAATGCTCAATGCAGAAATAACAAGGGTCTGTGCCATCCAGTTGTCAATGGCAGATATTACTGAGCCAGGCACAATGCAGCAGATCAGGTTTTGACATCTCAGGGGGCATTTGC
This sequence comes from Ascaphus truei, assembly GCA_036426205.1. Lineage (NCBI taxonomy): Eukaryota > Metazoa > Chordata > Amphibia > Anura > Ascaphidae > Ascaphus > Ascaphus truei. Next base: position 16,275,541 of record CM071583.1, read on the forward strand.
TTCTATACCTCCCCAAACAATCTTCTATACAACATGTGGAGAGAAACCTCTGAACAAACCTGAACACACATGAGATACCTGGGAAATATGCTAATTTGGATGTGCAAATTATATTTATATTATTGAAAATAGCCTATGTCCCAGATACATTATCTCAGGTGCGTTCACAATCATATCTCCAAGTGTTGTATAAAGGAGTGTTCGAGGAGTGTCACTGGGTACTTTAATAAAATAAGATTTTGATACATTGTGCTGCGCAGGGGTTCACAACTCCTCAAGAGCCCCTAACAGGTCAGGTTTTCAGGATATCTCTGCTTACGCACAGGTGACAATCAGTGGCTCAAAGACTGCACCACCTGTGCTGAAGCTGGAATAGCCTTAAAACCTGACCAGTTTGACGGGGAGGACTGGAAGGATTAGAGTGACGGGAGTTAAGAACCCCTGTGCTAAGGAAACACTTCCACTTCCACTTCCCATCCAACTCTACATAACACAAAGTATTCTGGTGCATGTGCTGTGCTTTATTCTAGGATCCCAGATAATAATTCTGTGTTCATGCAGGATATCTTTTACATTCATCTGCTCTCTTCTGTTAGTTTCTAGCAAGTTCAAAGTGGAATGAAAATATTTAGGAAGCGGATGCATCTTTATCAGATGTAAACTCCATTCCAGTCCAGAAAGTGTAACATTTCAGGGCTGACTCTACGCACGGTGTTTTCACTCATATTTCATCTTCTAATGTCTCTTCTTGTTAATCCGGGTGGAAATCTTAACGCTGCAATATGTCACAATCCCGTGTCTGGCGTCATTTCAATTTGTGACATTTTAAAGTAAAAGGCAGGACTGCAACGCCTTACATTACATAGCAAACAGCCATCAAGATTTAATCCCATTCCCAAAATAGGCATGCTAAGGCTAATGATGGACAAATGGCTCAAAATTTGCTTTGCATCATTTTCTTTTTTTTAATGTGGACAGCCACATTGTGCAGGCTCCTATGCTTTTGCTATACATTTGCTTGTGAGTTAATTTTTTCATATATTCCAATAGTAAACTCGATCTACTGCCCAATGAGTTTTATTCTTTATGTTACTCCTTTTGTTTATGGAGGCCAGGCCCGCCGACGGCTTTCCTAGGGCCCAGGAGTAGAGCTGCTTGTGCCCTCCTCCACCCCCCCTGCCACCCTCCTCCTCTAGCCCCTCACCTCTCACGCCCCACCACTCTCTCCCTCTCGCCCAAACCGCTTTCTCCCTTTCACTCCCTCCCTCTCATTTCCCCACCTCTCTCTCCCTTTCTCCCCCCCTCTAATGCCTCCACATCTCTCTCCCTCTCTCGCCTCAACACTCTTTCCCTCTCTCGCCCCATCTCTCTCCCCCTCTCTCGCTTACACCTCTCTCTCCCTCTCTCGCCCCTACCTCTCACGCCCCAACCTCTTAATCCCCCCTCCAACACAATAACCCCCATAACACAATACCACACATACAATAACACACACACACATAATAATACACACACATACTACCTTACCTTGGGGGGAGGCCTTTGGTGCTGCCGCGATCAAGACGTTGAGTCCAACTTCTGGCACGTGCGCAAGGGCAGAGCTTGCACCGGTGGCCGGGTCCCTGTAGGGAAGGAGAGAGTGGCCCGCAGTAGGGGGGGAGAGACACCTGGGACCCAACCAGAGCTTGCCAGCCAGGCCCCTTGCAGCCACTGGGCCTTGGGCTGCAATCCTGGGTCTCTCCCCCCCCTGCCGGCAGCCCTCATGGAGGCATAACAATTACTACAAGATAACCTATATGCTGATTGATAATGATAAGGCCATATATATATACATTCTGAATGCGTAGATAGTTCAGAAGCTTCACACAAGAAGTATGGAGAGATGCATGCTGGGTATTACCGGAAGATACAGGGAAAAGAATGAATGGGTTCAGAAGCGAACAAAAGTCTGTGACATCATCACAAGCAATGCCGGATTTATGCATAAGCTAACTAAGCTACAACCAAGGGTCCCACAATACGTGGGCCCTCAAAAAGAGAACAAAATAATGCATTTCAAGTTTTATCAAAATCGGATGATTAGTAAAAAAGATATGGGAAGAAGAACAATCTCTATAAATATAAGGGTAAAAGGGGACGATAGACAGCACTCTGATAGTTCTCTGTTTTTGTGTGTATATTCCTTGTGTTTCATGTTTTTTTCCCTTTTCCTTTTCCCCCCCCCACCCCTCACTTTGTGACATGCCCATTTGTGATACTGGTTTCTGCATACACATTTGATTTATTTCTGGTTCGTTTTATTATTAAATGTTTATTCTGCATTACAACTGTTTTCATCATTTAGCTATTAGACAGTGAGTGCTGGTACTTACATAGATTTGTTAATCTCTATAAATATGGACATTTCCGTTCAAGGTCAAAGTGTGGCCAAAGGACATTTAAACCCCTCAGGACCTTGATCAAGTCATCATCGCAGATAAGACTCAGTTGGCATTCCCATAATGTCGACACAAAATTGCGGCTATTTTTGAGTCTAATGAAAACAAACAGCTCAGGAAAAAGGTCATTTTCGCGATTGAAACAAATCAAGAATGAACAACAATACTGCAAGAAAGGCTATCTGCCAACGTATTATGTGCATGGAAAGTGACCAACTGCGTAGCTTATTATTTTAAGACATCGTTAATTACTTTACTCTCCAAAAATCACGAAAAAAAATTTTTTTTAATATTAAAATGAATGTGATGTTCTGTTCATTTTAACTTTACGCCCTCAGCTCTGTATATAACAATGCCGGTATAATGCTCTCATTCATTGCAGTTTCATGGTTAGATGCTCAATGGCCCCTACAGTCACAATAATAAATCTATTTCTAGTTTTTGGGGCCTCTTAAACTTGATATAGCTTAGGGCCTCAGAAGGTCAAAGTCCGGCCCCTATTCACAGGGGTGAAGTAATTAAAATGGCAGTGAGCCGGATGTGTTGCAAGAAGAAATTGGCATTGTTGGATAGGGATAGTAAGTGACTGGATTCCAAGGGTTATCAAAAGTCCAAGACGATGACCAAAAGCAAGATGGGAGGAAAAAGTGTTGAAGGAGAATGGAGAAGAAAGGCTTGTAACCGTAGAACCCTGAATATCATTGCAGAGGCTTCATCAAGCAGTGGGGAGACAAGGGCTGAAGATGGGGATGATGATGATATATACATGTAACACCCTTTCCCTGCTCCTAAGGCTGCGCTTATAGTGCCGGCGATGGCGACAGCGACGTGACGTCGCGTCAAAACAAGGGCATTGCCGCCGGCATGTACGCTTATAGTAAACGTGACGTGACAGCGCGACGGCTTGGTTGCGATTGCTGGAAGTCATCTCAATTTGATTTTTCCAGCAGCTGTAGCCTGACGTCGCCATCGCGTCGCCGGCACTGTAAGCGTAGCCTTAGGGAGATTTGGATAATATGGGTGTTTTGGTCTTAGCTGATTAGAGGGTGGCTCCTCCTACGTAGTTTGAAGCTCACCCCCTCCCACTTTTAAATGGTTAAAAGCTCACTCCATTGCATCTCCCACTCTCAGGGGAACTTGCCTGCTTGCAGTGTGATTGTGACAAATCTAATACAGAGTGCTTTTCCTGGTAATGTACAGGTTAATAAGAGCTTCAATCAGACTTAGAACTATGCAACTCATTTTGACAGATTTATTATAAATAATTCTTCCTGGTAATGCACAGGTTATTAAGAATTTATATTAGTGTTAGGGACCCTTGAGACGTGGTCTGCCGTGTAGTGGCTCAAGGGCTTACAACACTTTGGCCAAAGAGTTAAACTAAAAGACCATTTTATTCAAAAGATATCTATACATATATATTTAGGCACTGTACTGTGTATAGGTTTCACTGGATGTGCACTGAGCTCTGTCTGTGTTTCATGTTCTGTCTCTGGTTTTAAATATATATTGCCATGCTCAGTAGCACTCCTCTGTGACACTTATATGCTTATATACATGTTGTGGTTATTTTGGGGGTTCAGTATGAGCTTGTAGGTGTCCTGTATGTTTTAGGCTTACAAGAGGCCTGAACCTCCGCGCTTGGGGAGCCTGGGGTGGCTGGTGCAGCGCCTCCGCCCATGAGGATCCCTGCGTTGGCAGAATAGCCCCTTACGGGAACCGGTAAAACTATAGGGTATACCTCCAATAACCACAATCCATACAATGTATATGGAACACTATTTACTATGGTCCCACAGCACTCTCCCCAATACAGTATGCACACACACACACAGACACACACACACACACACACACACACAATAATAATAACCAGCAGGTAACAATAACCGTAATTGTCCCCGTCCCCCCGCCCCCTCCACAGTACTGATGGTGCCCATGGCACATAGAACCCAGTGTCCATCAGAACAACCCCTCCCAAGAGATATTTGAGGGCAGCGCTACCCTCCTGCTTGTAGTGTTGGTGCACGTGGGTACCTTCCTGGGTACTCGGGCACACCAGGGTATTCTTTAGACAGGCCGTATCCATGATCCCACGATGCAGGGCCTCCGACACAATCTCCTCTCGCCTTACTTCCGGTAGCACCGCGCGACCGTTCCACCAGGCCTGGGGAATCCTCTGTGCGATTCCATCTGCTCCGCTGATCTTACACACACTAAGGGGACCCTAATTTACTCCACTACGGTGTAGGGGGAACTAGCTGGGAGAACGCCTGAACAGCCAGGTCCTCCTCTTCCTGCAGCGCAAAACCCAAGATGGCTGCTGCCTTACACACAGTCCATATGTATATGGCTGCGCCAACCGCAACATGGCCGACGCAACTCACACAAACCCGAGCAACAGGACCACTGCCAGAGAAGAGGTAAGGGAGGGTGCCCTGCTACATACAGTATAAATATCCCTACCTACATTTCCTAGTAATATTCGGATATATTGCTCTATATTTTTTGCACATGGATGTGCATCCGCATTGAAATTGGATCTCCCCGGAACTGACTGGACAATTATTTGTGGCAAAACGGTGATTATGGGGGGAAATAGGATTTCATATATCTTTTAAACTTTTATCGTAGTAATTTCACTGTGCTAGTGTTAAGCGCCACAATGTTGCTTTATTTAGAGAAAGAGCGGCTCACTGAGTAAAGACACTGACTGGCACCGAGCTTGAAGCAGAGGAACCTGGTTCAATTCCATGTGACAATTTCTTGTGACCTTGGGCAAGTCACTTTATCTCCCTGTGCCTCAGGCACCAAAAACATAGATTGTAAGCTCCACAGGGCAGGGACCTGTGCCTGCAAAATGTCTCTGTTAAGCGCTACGTAAACCTACCAGTGCTATACAAGAACATGCTATTATAATATACAGGCATACCCCGCATTAACGTACGCAATGGGACCGGAGCATGTATGTAAAGCGAAAATGTACTTAAAGTGAAGCACTCCCTTTTTCCCCACTTATCGATGCTTGTTCTGTACTGCAATCGTCCTATACGTGCATAACTGATGTAAATAACACATTTGTAACAGGCTCTATAGTCTCCCCGCTTGTGCACAGCTTCGGTACAGGTAGGGAACTGGTATTGCTGTTCAGGACGTGCTGACAGGCGCATGCGCGAGCTGCCGTTTGCCTGTTGGGAGATATGTCCTTACTCGCGAGTGTACTTAAAGTGAGTGTCCTTAAAGCGGGGTATGCCTGTATATAGGATAGGACCATTGCCTTACCATGTGTAACGGGTATTCCCCCTATCCCAATCGCATATAGAGTGTATGTGAGGGGGAACCTATATGTTACCAGGTGTGGTGCAATACTGCACCGACACACTTTATTCGAGCAAATACCCGGTATGTACCTGGCAGATACCTGGAATGCGCCGCTCCTCACCTCTGACAAGCCCCGTTGCGTTTGCCTTCCCAGCCTGGGTTCATGCCTGGCTGATGGGCGGCTGATCTGTTAAATGATAATGATTAGGATTTAATAGGCTGCAATGCTTCGCGTGTCTACCAGATGGCATAAATTCATGAATTGTAATGCAGTTTATATATATATACTGTGCAGTATTGCAGCCAGCGGGAATAAAATGCTTCAATCCCTGCTTGGAAAATAACTCAATGTACTCGGGCAGAAAACAGTCACAAACCTCAATACACCCGGGTATACCCGAATTCGTGGGACTAGCCAAGCTCGAATAAAGTGTGTCGCCAGTGTATACCTGCCAGGCTCACAGGAGGTCTGAGCCTCCGCTAGTGAGAGCCTGGGGTGAATCCTCTGGAACGATCTTATAATTACAGCGCCTCCACCTGTGCAGGATTCTAGGAGTGTATAAGGTCCCCTACACAGAACCCACATATATGAACCACATACACCAAGGTATATATAACACAGGTTTACTATATGGGCAGATAACACAATACACATGCATCAACAATATGACATCAACAGTACATAACTTCAGTGTCACCCTGTAACACTACTAAGCACAACTATCCACACACCTCGCAGGGCCTTAACCCCACACAGTATTCCCAAAGTCCTTGTACCCAAAGTTCCAAGAGTCTCACAACCCCACCCACGTGTGGGACAGCGCTGCCCACTAAGATGAAATGTATAAGTGGTGCACTTGGTGACTTGGATAATACCTGCCCGGTGCTTCCTGCAACCGGATACCGCAGAACTGTGGAAGAGGACCAACCTGTGTCCAGCGCCGAAGCCTCAGCGATGGGGGTCTCCTTCTGAGCAAGCTCACCGCTCAGACAGTCTCTGTCTCTGCTCTGCAGAGAATGATTCATTGTACACTGACTCTTCTTGTCAGAGCACACAGCACTGCAGCTGTGTCCCTGACTGAACTGACTAAACTGACTGCTAACAGGGCAAAGTCCTTACCTAAGGGGCCTTCCCTAAAGCAGTCACAAGCTGAAGGGGAGTGGGGTCTAGCTGGGGCCTAAGGGGAGACTTCTGGCCTAGTGCAGGAGGCTACTTTCCTCCCTGCACAAACACACCCTCCCCGCTCTGTGTCCGAGCTCCTAACTGACACTCCCTGTCTGCACACAACATTGTATCTCCTTTGCTGCAGGAGAATCTGTAAACCCTATTGGCATCAATGCAGCAGGTGATAGGGGTGAAGGGGCAGTCCCCAGAGGCTGCTGGGAATCGTAGTCCACTCAGGACCTCTTCTCTATTAGCGCCGCGTGCGCGATCTCTACTACGCATGTCTGAAGCTGTAATGGCCACCGCTACACTTAGCTGAGCATGCGCAACTTCCAAGAGCTCCTGCACACATGTAATGGCCACCGCTACCCTTGCCAACCTCTGCGCATTGCACTGCACAGGCGCGAACTCCCGCGCCAACCTCAACATGGCCGCCGCGACTGCTCTGCTTACACGCAAGCCTCTGCACATACGCGAACACATTAAACATGGCAGCGTCCGGCCGCAGGTGCCACCGGGAGCCCCCGGGAACGCACTCGCCCCCGCAGCAGCACACACGCAAGGGGGAAAGAAACTGGCAGACAGGGGGACCGGAGGGACCCTGGCTACACATGCATGCTGCAACTACCACTATTCATAAAGGAAGTCATTCAATATATTTCACAAATCACCTTTATATTTCCTTTTAAAGCTGCAGTTCAGTCTTTTTTTTATTTTTTTATTTTTTTACTTCAATAGTTTCATGTGGGCAATCTCTACTTACCTAAAGAACTGTATAGCTGCAGGTCAATTCGTTCTCCATGTATTGATCGGCGAAATTTGGTGACATCATTAGAGCTGGCATATGTTTTTCTTATGCTTCTGTCACTCAGTGGAAGCTCATGAATATTCATGAGCACTCCTGCACTGACATGTGCTAGAGGGAGGGCAGGGCTGACAAAGGGGTGTGCCAGGGCTTGTGACAGGACATGAAGGGGCAGTGCCTTAGCAAATGGCTGTTAAAATAGAATACAAGAAAATTGGTCTTTCAAAGTTGTTTTTTTAAAAACAGAAAATGCTAAAAGTATTTTTTCTTACTACAGAACTGATTTATTAAAAAAAACACACATGCAGGATATCGACTGAACTGCAGCTTTAACCTGTTCTCACATTCCTTGATGTAATATAAAACGGTATTAAATAACTCGGCCTCAGCACTGCACCTTTCAGACTGATGCAGCCTTTTCCTCTATGCGCGGTACAAGCCCCCAATGAAGGTGTTACAGTGTTATTAAAGACGTATAGATAAGGCAGGATAATGCTATTTGTAAGGTTACATCAACAGAAATGTGTTCCCCAACAAAGTATCACAGGTTGCCCCTTTAACATATTTCACATGATGACCTGATTATTATTATTATGATATAAAGCGTTTCACAGCATGCCGCTGATACAAATGCTAAAATGGTAGAGAAGTTACGACTCGGTGATGTCACCTTATTTCAGTTGGAATCTATATTACTGCACTTTCCCGATTTGCCATTCTGGCTGCAACTTATTGCGTCTGTGAGAAAAGACAATGCTGAAATGTACACGTTTGCAATGAGGCCACATCTCGTGGTCATCCTGACAGCTGCGGGTCAAGTTGCATGTAACCTGGGAACCAAGACAACAAACCATAGCTTAGTGTGACCAGACAGCTATGAAATACGTGTATTGGTTTTAAGGCGAAGTGTAGCAGACTTTTATTTCCTTCACGAATCATCTATGAACCATTAATCATTCTGCCCTGAAAGCAAGGAATTGCTAAACGTTGTGTTTCATTTGCTTGTACAATAATATTCATTTTCTTGTTCAATAAAACAATTACACGGTGGACTCAGCCAGTCGATCCATCAATAATCCTGTTTACCAAACATCTGAGAAAATGCAGAGCCCTTGTGATATTAATATCTCTGCCTGCTCCCAGTAATACTTTTCCATGAATGATGAATCCAATTTCTCAAGTCTACAGTATATTGCTTTTATAAACCTAGACACACCTGCTGCATTCCCCCCTGCGTTGCTACCGGTGCCTTCCACTCACAGCGCCACAATGTAACATGCTCCACAACGCATTATAGGACCGCCTGGAAGCCGAGCAGGGGGGACTGGAAAATATTAGCGGTGTCCTTTAACCGTTTCTCTGCCAGAGGAGCCGGCAACCCAATGCCCTGTCGGGAAAGGGTTAATGCATGTTAACCCCTTGGGGTAATGGAGAACCCAGCCCTCCACTGCTCTCATTATGCCCGTGTGGAAAACAGCACAAAAAATATAAGACAAGTAAAGATTTATTAATGGCGCTATCGTCACATTGCAGCTGCTGGTTACATAGTTACATAAATACATAGTTATATAGTTACATAAATACATAGTTATATAGTTACATAAATACATAGTTATATAGTTACATAAATACATAGTTATATAGTTACATAAATACATAGTTATATAGTTACATAGTAGATCAGGTTGAAAAAACGACATATGTCTATCAAGTCCAACCTACGGTATGTGGTGGTGCAGATTTCACTATCCATGTTATCCAAGGAGGTTCTCTCCGTTTGACTGCCTTATGCCGCGGATATAGTTGGCGCCGTGCGCTGTATGGATGCGGCCTTAGGGCCGTACAATCTCCCGAGATTGAGAAGACGCTTTACAATGCATTGTTGGCCTCTCTGACAGCAAAGAGCTAAATAGTCGTTTTGTATTTCTTTTATTTTGCTCTTTTTTGTGTGTGTAACAGTCTTAACCCCTTCTGTGCTGGATAGGTCAGATTTAGTTTTTTCAAAAACATTTTGCACCTATTTTATTTTAGTGGGGGGGAGAGGGGGACTATTAAATTGGCTTTCTCAAACGTGTTTCCTATTTGTAGGGGATAGTTGTTTGTCTAACGTGGCCACGTGCGGGCTGAGAATTATTTATGCCACACTTATTCCGCCTTAAGTCTTTAATTAATATTCATACTGTGTGACTTACATGTTCTGTTAATATGCTGGCAAGTAACAGGGACGCCTTTCATGAGAATGTTTTCTTATAATCATACCGTGGAAGGAAATATTTGCTGCATAACGTATGAAAACCAGGAGTTCTGAAAATCCCACGTTCTGATTTATTTAATTGGCTTATAAGATGGACTGCAGCAGTGCCGCCTACGTACCCACTGTGAGATCAGGCAACAGGGCAAGTAAATCATCCTCCAGAGCAGGGGTGCACAAACTGGGGGTTGTTAGATTTTCTGGGGGTGGGAGGGAGTGGCGGTTACAGAGGCACCGCACTTCCCCAAAGGCATTTAAATGAAATGCCAGGGATTGTGTAAGGCCCCTGTAACTTCACTTACCTTGGCTTCCAGTGACAAGTCGCCAAGGCAACACAGTGTCAAATGACGCTGCGAGGTCACGTAACATCGTGTTGCCATGGCAACATGACATCACATGGTCCTGCTGCGTCATTTGATGCTGGAGCCGAGCGGTGAGCGGGAGGGTGGGGGGCGAGCAGGTGGGGGGGAGCAGGCAGGAGGCACAGGGAAAAGTTTTGCACACCTCTGCCCAACTCCAGTCCTCAACACACCCCAACAGGTCAGGTTTTAAGATTATCCCGGCATCAGCACGGGATAATGCGTGGTCTTTGTGTCAGCTCTTCCTGAGTGTGCGATCTGCTATGCTAGCCGTGCAGCGCCGCACACATTAACCCCCTCACTGCCACAAACACCCCCATAGTTTTGGTGATTTCAACAAGTTTGTAATGGCTGTCTACAGTTATTCCTGTGTTACTTGTTTCTAACTGTGCAAACTGGGAGTGTCCCAGCTAAACGGTAGGGTTTGCTGTACCCTTCACCTAGCCGGGACACGGTGATCATGGCTGAGTTATTAAACAGTTGTTTCAATGACACGGTCCCGGTAACATGATGTGGTATTAGGGGGTGATATTCTCTTTGAAGCCTCTTGTCCTTTGTCAAATTAAATTAATTCTCTGTGTCCCAATAACTGGAATGAATAATAAAGTCTGTGTAGCTGGAAGATCCATCATGCCGGCAAATTCTATGTATAGAGCTATGTTCAGCGCATAAGAGAAGGGAGCCCACAGTACTGGTGCTGGTTATTACTGGTGCTAATTATTACTCTGCTAAATATTACTGGTGCTGGTTATTACTTGTGCTGGTTATTACTGGTGCCGGTTATTACTGGTGCTAGTTATTAATGATGTTGGTTATTACTGGTGCTGGTTATTTCTGGTGCTGGTTATTACTGGTGCTGGTTATTACTGGTGCTGGTTTATTACTGGTGCTGGTTATTACTGGTGCTGGTTATTACTGGTGCTAATTTTCTGTGCTAAATATTACTGGTGCAGAGATTTTACTGGTGCTGCTGTTCTTATTGGATGCCGGTTATTACTGGTGCTAATTATTAGTGGTGCTGGTTATTACTGGTGCCAGTTATTACTGGTGCTAATTATTAGTGGTGCTGGTTATTACTGGTGCTAGTTATTACGGTGCTGTTATTACGGTGGCATTAATTACTGGTGCTGGTTATATACTATTACTGGGGTAGTTATTACTGGTGCTAGTTATATATGTTGCTTTTTTACTGGTGCTGGTTATTATGGTGCTGGTTTTTACTGGTGCTGGTTTATTACTGTGCTGGTTATTACTGGTGCTGGTTATTACTGTGTGCTGTTATTATACTGGTGCTGGTTTTTATACTGGTGCTGGTTATTACTGTGCTGGTTATTTGTGTCTATTATTATGGTACTGTTTATTACTGGTGCTGGTTATTACTGGTGCTGTGTTATTACTGGTGCTAGTCATTATTATGGTGCTGGTTATTACTGGTGGTAGTTTACTTACGGTGCTAGTTATACTGGTGCTTATTACTGGTGCTATTATATATACTGGTGCTGTTATTTACTCTGTGCTGTTGTTACTTCTGTGCTGGTTATTACTGGTGTGGTTTAACTGGTGTGAGTTATTACTGGTGCAGTTATTACTGGTGCTAATTATTAGTGGTGCTGGTTATTACTGGTGCTAGTTATTACTGGTGCTGGTTATTACTGGTGCTGGTTATTACTGGTGCTAGTTATTACTGGTGCTGGTTATTACTGGTGCTAGTTATTACTGGTGGTCTGTTATTACTGGTGCTGGTTATTACTGGTGCTGGTATTATGGATGTGCTATTACTTACTGGTGCTAGTTATTACTGGTGCTAGTTATTACTTGTGCTGGTTATTACTGGTGCTGGTTATTACTACTGGTGCTAGTTATTACTGGTGCTGGTTATTACTGGTGCTAGTTATTACTGGTGCTGGTTATTACTGGTGCTAGTTATTACTGGTGCTAGTTATTACTGGTGCTAATTATTACTCTACTGGTGCTAATTATTACTGGTGCTAGATATTACTGGTGCAGTTATTACTGGTGCTGGTTATTACTGGTGCTAGTTATTACTGGTGCTAGTTATTACTGGTGCTGGTTATTACTGGTGCTAATTATTACTGGTGCTAGTTATTACTGGTGCTGGTTATTACTGGTGCTAATTATTACTGGTGCTAGTTATTACTGGTGCTGGTTATTATTGGTGCTAAATATTACTGGTTTTTTTTTCAATAAATTATATTGAAAAGTCCATACCCTCCTTGTAATCGGGCTCTGCTGCTTTAGTCTGCGTATCCGCTCCTGGTAAGCGATTAACACAGCAGCCCTCAGCGTGAGCGTACGCGCAGGCTTACACAGGAGCGAAGGCAGCAACGGCGCAGCCAGCATTACCTAGTTACAGTTAGCAGAGGCTGGAATCGAGGGGGTTGCTGGATATTCAGGGTCTGTCAGTGCAGAGGGTGCGCAAACTGGGGGTGCGAGATTTTCCAGGGGGGAGGCGCGGCGGTTGCAGAGGCCCCGCGCACTTTCCCAAGGTATTTAAATTAAATCCCGGGGATCGCGAGGCCTCTGCAACTTCCCTTACCTTGTCTTCGACAACGCGTCACGTGACCCCCCGCCATCATTTGACGCCGGAGACAAGGTAAGGAGGGGGGTGCGAGCAGGGGGGGGAGTGCAGACAGGGGGGGGGCAGACTGAAAAGTTTGTGCACCCCTGTGTTAGCGTACAAACAGTTAATGTACACTTTGAATCACAGATTGCTAGCGCTGAGCCCATTTTTAGGGGGTTATACATTAAAGACAATATGCCCGTTCTCTTGAATAGCTGTTTTCGTGCCGTTGCTCAGATTGCACATTGCCCGCAGGAAGCAGCGCACTTTACAGCGCTAGGTTACATTCAGCTGAGCTGCACAACAGCCCATCGTGCGCCTGCATCTACATGGTGATAAATGGCTTTTTTACGGGCTGAGGGAATGTGCGTAATAGGGGATTTATTCATTAATGTCATTCTCAGAGCAGCAGTGGACAAGGAGGCAGAAAAGGTTGTTTGCTTGTTACTGGGGCTGGACATGATGAGAACGTAAATGAAGAGAAATATGCTCAGTTCTGCAGCGAGGACCATTTTAACCCTTCCTGGGCTGAGGGGGCCTGCAACATAGTTAAAAAACGGAAATGTTCTCAAGTGCAAGCACTGCAGGGGTTCTCAACTCCTGTCCTCAAGACCCCCCAACAGGTCAGGTTTCCAGGATGTCCCTGCTACAGCAAAGGTGAATCAATCAAGCCACCTGTGCTGAAGCAGAGACTGAGCCACCTGTGCTGAAGCAGGGACTGACTAAGCTACCTGTGGTGAAGCAGGGACTGATTGAACCACCTGTGCTGAAGCAGAGACTGAGACACCTTTGCTGAAGCTGGGAGTAATATAGCCATCTGTGCTGAAGCAGGGACTGATTTAGCCGACTGTGCTGACGCAGGGATATCCTGAAAACCTGACCTGTTGGGTGGTCTTGAGGACTGGCGTTGAGAACCCCTGCTGTATTGTATAAATGCTAAGATGAGTTTGCTCTGTTGAACTGCACAACGGGCAAAGTACCTCAGTGCCTGAACAGTAAGAGACATTTCTGAGTACATTACAAGATTGGGCTGATACATGTACCCCTTTGAGTCCAATGTACAAGATTTCTGTGGGTTGTGTGGGACTCTTAGAGTAAAGGGTGCACACTCCCAGTGACTTGCATAGTGTTCTGTATTTCAGGGCCCTCTGTAGGGGTGGGGGGAATTATAGTTACTTACGTTTGGATAATAGGAAACGTGCCGTTGGATGTGGATGTAACAAACTGTGTATACAGGTTTCAAAGAGAATTTAAATGACCACTAAAATAAACAGATATAATTACCCAAACAAATAATCAACTATAGTCCCTCATAGATTCCACTAAATGTGCTGCGGGACAAATACATGCTCAGTTATAATTGTAACTACATGGAAACAAACGCAGTGCCAATCAGTGCTGGAATACCCACTAGGCACGTGTCTAGGAGCCCCCAAGATTAGGGGGCCCCCGTAGATTGTGGTGGGTCAGTGCTGCAGCTCTCCAGCTCCCCCCATGCAGCAGCACGACGGTCACTGTCCCCCCCCAACCCCCTCTGCCTTTTAGGGAAGGATCGGCAGCAGTTTGATGCGATCCCCTGCAGGCAGAGAGGAGAGAAGTGACAGAGCGGAGGCAGGTCTGACTGCAGAGGGCGGGGGGGCGGGTCTGACTGCGAGGGTGGGGGCGGGGTTGACTGCAGGGGCGGGCCGGGGTATGACTGCAAGAGGGCGGGCGGGTTCTGACTGCAGAGGTGGGGCGGGTGTCTGGCTGCAGAGGGTGGGGGGCGGGGTCTGACTGCTAGGGGCTGGGGCGGGGTCTGACTGCGATGGGTGGGATCTGACTGTAGAGGGTGGGGGGCGGGGTCTGACTGCAGAGGGCGGGGTCTGACTGCAAGGTGGGGGCGGGGTCTGACTGCTGAGTGTGGGGCGGGGTCTGATGCAGAGGGCCGGGGTCTGACTGCAGAGGGTGGGGGCGGGGTCTGACTGCAGAGGGTGGGGGCGGGGTTAGTGACAGCGGAGCCTGTTAGTGAGAGCAGGAAGTGAGGTGCCTGCTGCCAGGGACCAAGATGGCTTCCCCCCCTCCAGCCATGCTCCACAGTGAAAGGTAGGACAAATGCAGCTGCTCCTCAGTGCCAGTGTGGCTGTGTGTCAGTGTGTCAGAGTGGCAGTGTGTCAGAGTGGCAGTGTGTCAGTGGCAGTGATGTGAGGGGAGGTGCAGGGGGGTGAGGTGCAGGGGGGTGGGCTGTGTGTGGTCTGCAGGGGGGTATTGTGTGTTATGTGTGGGGGAGTATTGTGTATGGGTGAGGGGGAGAGATGGGGGTGTGAGATAGAGGGTGAGTCTCGCAAAGGTTGATCATGAGGGGTGCAGGGGGAGATATATGAAGATGATGAGTGCTGGGGGATATATGAGGATGATGAGGGGTGCTGGGAGAGATATGAGGATGGGGGGTGCTGGGACAGATATGAGGATGATGAGGGGTGCTGGGAGAGATTGATGAGGGGTGCTGGAGGAGATATGAGGATGATGATGATGAGAGCTGCTGGGGGAGATATGATGATGATGATGATTTTACCCATGAGGTCCGAATCTGTTTTCCTTGGAGCAGTTCAGCCCTTCTCGCTTTACAAGTTGTACAGGCCTGCCATAAGGCCACACTCATGGGCACACTGATTACTATCGCCGCAAGACAAAAAGAGAGAGAGAAACAAAAATACGGAAGCTGCAAACGAAATTGGGAGAACTCTCCTCTCTTCATAAATGTAATAAACGTGCAGATACGCCGAGGGAATTAACAGACACCAGAATTGAGTTCAATATGCTCCTGACCTTCCAGGCTAACCTGGTTACTTTTGAATGTTTTCTGACATCTAGGGATCTCATAGGTTAGACACACTCTTATGGCATAAAAGGTATGCGCCACTTACTTTATTCAATTAGGGTTTCGTTAAACAAAATGAATGAAAAACGGTGTTAAACTTAATATGTCAATTTAACTCCTCCCTTCCCTCAAATTGTGGATAAATGGAGCAATCTATGAAAACACAAGTTTCCTGTACGCATAGCAACAGATCAAGCCAATCCGAATGCTCCATTTCTGAATGTTCCATCCTGAGTTACCATTGGTGGAAAGTTAATAGGTTCTGTGAGTTTTGCTGATTGGAGCAATCTGATTGGTTAATCTCACACCCCTGATTTAAGATGTTTCTTCATAATCACCAGAAACATGGAATCTTGTGGAAATTGCTTATCTGGGCCAAACCGTCTGGCTCTGGTGTGTGCAGCAAATGTTATTCCGTATAACCAACAAAACACATCGCATTAACTGCGTGTTGAACCTTCCGTAACAGCTTATATATCTAATCATTAGGATTTCATTCCTCATAATGAACACATTTGTCACTGCAATTTCAGTTATTATCATGCTTATAAAATGTGCAACGCACACCCAGCAAGAGAAGGGATGGACTCACACAGACTACCTACCTAAAAGAAATATGTATCATCTTTAATGCTGCAGGCGTGTGCAATTGTAAGTTTTTTATACATAACCTTAACTTTTCCTTTTTCATTCCTGGTGACTTATTTTAACAAATATACAGATGTAGCAGATGTTACCACTCCCGCTGACACGATAACGCGTTAGCCCTGCCCCCTCTCGTGCGCAACTGACGCAAAACAATGGCCGCTTCTTTTCCTGCTGATGCATTGTGTATGTCCCGCTGCAATGCGCCTTCAAAAGTATTAATGTTGGCTACGCAGTCCTTTTATTTTGGAGCATCATTGTAGTAGGAACTGTCATTGATGCTTCTTTCTTATAGAACCCCCTTTGTTATCAGACGATGCCTACATGGAATGGGAAGGAAAAATAGTAAAAATGAGAAGGTTAATTATAGATGGTTTAGAAGCACATCATTTAGCACTGATTTATGATCCCTGAGATAAAGAGATTTGTCTTAACTCCTGGCAATTAGAGATAGTGCCTTGTTGCATTGTAAATCTCATGTGTTATATCAATACCTTGTAAACTTTACGTAAGTGATCGCAGTTTTATAGATAGTTTATAGATCATGTGCTGGAGTAGAAAATGCTAATATATTCTATGTGGATTAGGATGTCAGAATTACTGCTGCAGGTCACATTAACATCTAAATGCCTCTCCATTGTTTGGTGTGTAGTATTGATTCTGGACACGGTTACAGGGAGAGATTGAAAGCTTGCACTTTTTAGCATGTCATACACACTCAGTTAGATTCCTCCTTAGTGCTATAAATAAAAGAAAAGTATCCCGATTGATTGCAGCACATGCTACATGCGCAGGGATAGGATGCACGGTTATCATAATTATAGCTAGCTTTGCATTTCAAATTCTTCAGTGCTGGGGGAACGGCAGAAAATTGCAGAGCTTGTGCAAGGGCTACTAGCTCCTATAAATACTCCGATAGAAGAGACACGTGTTTGATAGCAACGGAAACCATAACATTGTATCTCTTAAATATACTAGGGACATCCAAAGTTCCACATGCCTCTGTATAATAACCCACCGAGTGAAGTCTGTGGGGGAGATGTTTCCTAGTACAGAGTTTGAAAAGGATCCTATATAATTCACCTTCCCCAGTGAGCACCACCTTTTCTCAGTGTTTGGGGATTTTTTTATAATTTGACCAATATACCCACCCTCCTTATCTCGTTTGAGCAATATACACCCACACCCTGACAGGAATTGGGTAGATGTTTCACCTGAATCGTTGTTTCTCCAATGTTCTTGGCTGTTACAATAAATGCCTACATGGAATGGGAAGGGGAAATAGTGAGAATGAGGGTTAATTATAGGTGGTTTAGAAGCACATCATTTAGAATTGCATTGTGAACTTGTGAGTAGAGCTCAACTTTCTACCTCTGTCCTAGAGGAGACCTGAATTTTTAAGAATTTGTTTGTCTTTTGGGAATAGGGAAACAGAGCGAGACAAAAGCTCAAGATCTCAGTATACTGTTATTAATCAAATTAATTAAATCAATAAATAAAGTAGATGCATCTTACTCTATATATTACCGGGGGGAAAAAAGAAGAAAAAAAAAAACAATAGAGGAAAAAACACGAGCACACTCAAAAACATTCATCAAAAAACATGTTAAGAAAAATACTAAATACTGTATATCATATTTATTCATACACGCTGACAATTGTAATAAACATACAAAGTACCCAAATACACCAAGATTTCGACACCCAAAAATATCGATAAATATACAAATGGAAAACACAAATCCAGGCAAGTTATCCTAAATAAAAACAATGTAACTGTCTGACAAAAATGTCCTGCGTGTTGTATCGAGTGCAGCTCAATCATAGAGAAAAATTATTGTTAACTCAGTTGTGACTGCATCTCAGAACTACAGTACTTCTGCAGACTTTAATACAGCTAATAAATACTATCTTTTTAAAAGAGGGGTGAAGCCTCTATGTTTAATTTAATGGTAACATTAAAAAAAATCAAATAAAGAGGATTTAACTTTATATCAAAATCCAAAACAAATAATTAAAATGTTATTCAATTTTTACGGGATTATGGTCTATATTGGGGGAAAAAATATTGAATTTGAATTTATGATGGTATAATTTGTAACCGTCCTTTTACACAATTGCCAATATTCATAAGAATGAGACATATCCCCCATGTACATCCATGTTCTCAGGGATTGGTAGTATCACTGAATGAGTATGCAGATATTTATATAAAATACGTACACCTCTTACTTTGTATGTCAAGGATACTTTTGATGTACTAAGAGATCAGGAGAGTATAATGGTTACTAAAAGTATACGTGATGATAAGCTTTTCCAAGTTATATGTACAAATTAGAGCACTTTCCTGGATGCCACAGGGATATTTTTTTGGCACAATAATGTTTTTCTTTTGAAGTTCTTGTAATTTGTTTTAAATCATAATTATTTTGTATTTTATGCTAAATATTATTTACAGATCAGAGGAGCATCTATGAGGGTCACATATGACTGCTTCTATCTAAGTTGGTGGGAAAGGACTTTTGGGTTTTTAGCTTTAATGGATAAGTACTCCTAACGTGTTTCTTTATGGTTACATTTTATAGACGACATTTAGATTTTATGGGATAGTGATGCATTTGTAGATATTTTAAACATGAATGATTTAAATAAAAATGTAGCAAGCGCAACTAGCTCTAAAGGGGTGACATTTGTGGACCTCAAAATAACTAATTTTGGTGATAAACCAATTACAGAGATATACAGAAAGAAAAATGCTACAACTAGTGTATTGCATGCTCAGAGTTATCACCTGAGTCTCTAATTCCCAACATCCCAGTAGCTTAGCTTCTTCATCTTCAACTAAACTGCTCTACTGAGGATGAATTTGAGACACAAGCCATACAATTAAAGGACGGATTTAGAGAAAGAGAATATTCCAATAGTTGTATCACAAAAAGCCTATTGGAGAGCTACATAATCAATTATAAAGGTTTTACTTGATATCCCCTCCCCCCCCAAAAAAAACCTGTCATGCAATTCATACTGTAGCTCATTATGATGTATAAATATTAAAACATATTATGTAACATTCTTCAAACATTCGGGTGATTTCAATGCAAGATAATGACTTGAAAGGAGCTAGATCTTTATATCCTTAAATAACAGACATGAGGGCACCTAATCTGGGGGACCTATTGGTCAGGAGTAATTTTGTTTGCACTAAATCTAGCACTTAGTTACAAAGGCAACAAATAATAGGATCTTTCAAAATGCGGTATATGCAAAGCATGACACGATGCCGGAAAAAAAACCGAATTATTTTCTAGAATGTCAAATTAAAAGAAAGTTTGTAAAAAACATTTGTAAACTGTTGCACAGAAAGGGGTGTATGAAGTAATGTGTCCTTGTAAAACATTGTATTTTTGGTAAGACAAAAGACAAGGAGTATTGGAGCGTGTGAGTAACTTAATCCCACAAAATCATGAAAGCATTTTTATTTACATAATAAAAGCTTGCAAGCTGCTATTACGCTTGTTGGGATTGACCATTTGTAATTGGACATTAGAAATGGAGATTTGAATAAGAGTCTACTTTAACTAGAAATGAAAGGGATTTATGAGTTGAAAACTCAATGAAGAAATATGTATGTATGTATACATACGTGTATTGTGACATAGTCACTGACTCAGTAGGCTGGAATAGTGAATGGAGAGACGCTGCAGCCAGTACACAGAGCGTTAATCTCCTCAGAGAAAGAAAGCACAGCTGAAGACTGATTAAACAGGGGCTGAACTCATCAGTGAAACAAGTGCTTTAAAAAGCAGGAAGTTGCTCACACAAGGTGAGCTTGTTTTTCCACAGGAAGGTGGAGATACCTCTCCCGGCTAGGAAGCCGTAGCTGTTGCTCTGGTCCCCCAGTCCTGCTAGGAGCTATGCTGCTGGGACCAGCTGGGACCCCAACCCAGGATAAAGATAAAGATTGCTGCGAGGCTGCACACAGCCTGCTCCCCGGAACCGTGTTCCTGTTTGCTGTTGGAGCTGCATTACCGATAAGACTTTGTTATGATACTTATTGGTTATACTTTGTGGAGCATATGTCTTGGGCATAACCCGATTAGCTGGCTGCCCTGTTAGTAAGGGTTCAAGAAGTGAGTTAGTTTCCCTAATGGGAACAGGCTTTATTTTCTAGAAAGTAGTTTCTTAAAGGGACAGTGCACCCATACTTTATTTTGGTTGTGGCTAATAAACCACTATAGTTTAAAGTTTCCCACCGTGTCTAGTGTCTTACTGACCCCGGCGCGAGGCCGTCTTGCCACAGGTGGCGTCAGAAGTGGGATGCTATGCCTCTGGGGGTCAGTAGATGAAGATGTGTTGAGACACTGAACTCAAGCGAAAAAAAAAAAAAGCTAGCAAGCGCTGAGTGTAAATTTTGCCCCGTCGGGTATGAAAAGATTGCTGTGTAAAGCTAATGCCTTTTGCTGAAGCGAGTGAATTTGCAGCTAGCAAGTGCTGTGAGTAAAGTTTGCCCTGTCTGGTAAAAAGAAAGTAAAAATGGATTTTGGCATACTGTAGATGTTGCCCTAAGTAGAACCCAGAAGGTTCAAAGATTGTAAAGCCCATACAACTTACGTGTGTTGTGCAAAGTCTGCCCCGTCGGGTGTGGAAAAAAAAAAAAAAAAAAAAACACGGGGTTTTAAAATGGCCGCCGTCAAGTGTCAGTTTTGCAATGTACATAACCATACAAAACAGTGTCCCTTCAGGCCATATGATGATTATGATGACGACACATATGTGGCCCCGAGAAGAGAGACTACAAGTCCCATGAGGTATATGTCACAGGCTGCCGCTTAGCCAATAGGGCGGCTGCATTGGCAGTTAAGGCAGTTAAGGCAGTTTGTAGCGCGAAGGAGCTCGCGCTGACATTTAAAAGAGACAGTTTAGTCAGTAAGCAGTTCTAGGAGAGGGACAGGGAGGAGAGGCAGTTGTAGGAGAGGGACAGTGAGGAAAGGCAGTTGTAGGAGAGGGACAGGGAGGACAGTGAGGAGAGGCAGTTGTAGGAGAGGGACAGTGAGGATAGTGAGGAGGAGAGGCAGTTGTAGGAGAGGGACAGGGAGGAGAGGCAGTTGTTGGAGAGGGACAGGGAGGACAGTGAGGAGAGGCGGTTGTAGGAGAGGGACAGGGAGGACAGTGAGGACAGGCGGTTGTAGGAGAGGGACAGGAAGGAGAGGCAGGTGTAGGAGAGGGACAGGGTGGATAGTGAGGAGAGGCAGTTGTAGGAGAGGGACAGTGAGGAGAGGCAGTTGTAGGAGAGGGACAGGGAGGACAGTGAGGAGAGGCAGTTGTAGGAGAGGGACAGGGAGGAGAGGCAGTTGTAGGAGATGGACGGGAGGAAAGGCAGTTGTAGGAGAGGGACAGTGAGGACAGTGAGGAGAGGCAGTGTAGGAGAGAGGGAGGACAGTGAGGAGAGGCAGTTGTAGAGGAGAGGGACAGTGAGGAGAGGCAGGTTGTAGGGAGAGGGAGACAGTGAGGAGAAGCAGTTGTGGAAGTTGTAGGAGAGGGACAGTGAGGAGAGAAGTTGTAGGAGGGAGGGACAGGGGACAGTGACAGTGAGGAGAGGCTTTGTAGGAGAGGGACAGGGAGGACAGTGAGGAGGAGAGGCAGTTGTAGGAGAGGGACAGTGAGGAGAGGCAGTTGTAGGAGAGGGACAGTGAGGAGTTGTAGGAGAGGACAGTGAGGAGAGGCAGTTGTAGGAGAGGGACAGGGAGGACCAGTGAGGAGGAGGGGCAGTTGTAGGAGAGGGACAGGGAGGGACAGTGAGGAGAGGCAGTTGTAGGAGAGGACAGGGAGGGCAGTGAGGGAAAGAGCAGGTGTAGGAGAGGACAGGAGGCAGAGGAAGGTGTTGTGGGAGAGGGGCCAGGAGGATTAGTGAGGAGAGGCAGTTGTAGGAGAGGGACAGGGAGGAGAGGCAGTTGTAAGAGAGGGACAGGGAGGGCAGTGAGGAGGAGAGGCAGTTGTAGGAGAGGGACAGGGAGGGTAGTGAGAAGGAGAGGCAGTTGTAGGAGAGGGACAGGGAGGAGGAGAGGCAGTTGTAGGAGAGGGACAGTGAGGAGAGGCAGTTAGTTGTAGGAGAGGGACAGGGAGGGCAGTGAGGAGAGGCAGTTAGTTGTAGGAGATAGAGAGTCCCCTTACTTTTCCATAGGAGTGTGTCACAGCTTCAGATTCTGCAGTTCACATGTTGCTAGGCAACCAGTGAGGCCGTGAGATGTGTGACAGTAACGAAATAAGGGCCTCATGCAGAGAACAGCGCTAATAGCAATCTCGCCATTTTCCGGCGAAAATCGCGCTAAAAACAGCCGAAAATGGCGAGATTTGAAAAAAGCGCCATTTATTTTTTTTTCCCTTGAAATTCGCCGCGCGGCTGGAGAGTTTCTAATCTCTCCAGTTTTTTTTTCTGTCGTATGCAGAGAGGCGCGATCGCCATCTAGTGGCTGTTCGCGGCAAAAAAATGGCGCGATTTTCAACATTTTTCCTCTCCACCAAGCAGCTGGCGCTCCGCGGCCGGTGGAGGGGAAAAAAAAAAAAACCCCGATTTTTTCCCCACTAGTTTCAACAGCACTTATAGCGCTGGTTGAAACTCTCCATATGCAGAAAGGCTTGTAAATGCAGTTTTCTGCCCTTTCTGCATATGGAGAAAAAAACTCTCCAAAAAAGCTAAAAAATTTCCCCCTCTCCAATTCTAAAATTCGCTGCTCTCTGCATGAGGCCCTAAGACAGTTGAGGGGAGGACAGGCAAGGAGTGAGTTATAAGTTAGTGAGCTAGTTAGTTATAAGTTAGTGAGCTAGTTAGTTATAAGTTTGTGAGCTAGTTAGTTATAAGTTAGTGAGCTAGTGAGTTATAAGTTAGTGAGCTAGTGAGTTATAAATTAGTGAGCTAGTGAGTTATAAGTTAGTGAGCTAGTTAGTTATAAGTTTGTGAGCTAGTTAGATATAAGTTAGTGCACTAGTGAGTTATAAGTTAGTGAGCTAGTTAGTTATAAGTTAGTGAGCTAGTTAGTTATATGTTAGTGAGCTAGTGAGTTATAAGTTAGTGAGCTAGTTAGTTATAAATTAGTGAGTTATTAATAAGTTAGTAATTTAGGATTAAGTTAGTAAGTTATGAGTTATTAATATAGAAGTTAGTAAGTTATGAGTTATTAATATAGAAGTTAGTAAGTTAGGAATTAGTAAATTAGTAAGTTAGTGACAGTTGGAACAGTGGCACCCATCCCCTGGGAGACACATAAAAAACTAAGAGAATAGCAGTAAGCCCTTCCTGAGTGATATTCAGCTGAAGCAGTGCTTTGGGATGCAGGGTGCTGCTAGAAGCTAGGAAGCCCAAAAGATTTGTGGTGGACTAAAGGCCAAGACTGACCCAGAATTACTTACCTGAATGGGAAGGGGCACTGAGGGAACATGCCCTGAAGAGAGCATTATACAGGGGACCTGTCTAATGAGGTATTGTGCTCTATAACAGGGGGGCGCATACTTTTTTCCCAGCGCCCCCTGCTGGATGTCCTCATCTCCGTGAGCCCCCCTCCCTCCTCCTCCTTACCTTGCTTCCCAGCGTCTGGACGTCATGACGTCACGTCGCCATAGCAACGTGACATCACATGACCCCGCGTTGCCATGGCGACGCGTGTCCAGGTGCCTGCTGAATCAAGGTAAGTAGGTTTACAGAGGCCCTGCAGCTCCCCCGGCACTTAATTTAAGTTCCTTCGGGAAGCTCGCGGGGCCTCTGTAAACCCCGGCCCCCCGCTGGTAATCTCGCGCCCCCCACTTTGCGCGCCGCTGCTCTACAAGATAATAATTGATCCTGTGCAAGCCTGGAGCTGGTGTGTGCCTGTCAGTAAAATACCCGTGAGTTGCAAAAGATCCTGACGCCCTATTTCTTATCTTGTCCTCCAACCTACCAACTACCCTCCATTACAGCCAAGGCCTGACCCTGCCAACGGGAACCCTGAGATCACAGGTAACTGACCAAGGAGCTGACACTCCAATCCCATCGGGAGCGGAGCAGTACTTTGTTCACACATGTACACCCTACCCCCTGCTGCCGGGGGGCTACACACACAACGATGTATGCGGTAATAGACATTGGTTATACAGGGAAATGCAAAACAATATGTGCACCAAGCATAAAAGTACAAAATGGGGAAGATAGATTGTGCAATCACAATATCTAATTGTGTTACTTCTTCGCACCGAGAGAGGTCTGCAATGCCCTGCCAGGCAAGGGTTAATGCTTTTTATACCCTGCATGCACTAGATATTTAAAAGGTCACATTTTCTTTCACATTATTACTTGGACATGGCCAACTCAAAGCAAAGACAGAGATATTAACAGCTTGTAAATGAAACACAGCCTAGTTCTTGGAAATACTGTGCTGTAATGCTCAACTGCATCTAAAAATGACATGAAAACCCGTAATGAAAAAAAGCGCTGAGTGCCAGATACTGTCCCATGACCCAACATCTGTTTGGCTAACACAATGGAATATCGCACCTGCAAACATGGAGAGTGTTTAGTTTGTAACTATTTGTCTCATATCCACATGAAAATATGTCTTGAAGCTGTTACAGCCCATTTCCTGCCCGGGCCGTCTGTTGTGATAAGTTGCCTTGTTTCTATTGGAATCTTCCCCATCCCGGCAAATATTAAATGCACACGGGCCAGAGCACAGCTCTCCCCAAGGGAATATTCTAACAAATGTAAAAATAACCAAAAAGTTCAATATTATATAACCTTTTAGAAAAAAGAAGACGTTCGTTAACTGCGGAGCAAGAGTCCTCATAACAAGGGTTTTGTGCTTTGCTAAAATTAATCATTAGTGTCATAAACAGATGTGTTAGCTGCGTTTTTGTGTGCGTCGCCATGATTTGGCGTTAATGTAACTCTTTTAGCATCGGCGTTGTTAGACTTCAATGGAATCTGATAAAAGCCAATATGTTTCCACTAACATTTCATTTATTGGCCTTGAACCCCCCAGTCTCAGTCTTTGCGTCCCCTGGAGGGTAACATCTCTGAAAATAATATCATTATTACTATAGATAGAAGTGCGTGCCCTTTACAGGGTTAAAGTATTTATATGATCAAATCATTATTACCATTTTGGTCTGCGATTAAATATTTCACGGCTGCTTTCATTTCTTGGCAGCTGAAACATGATTGACGTCATTTAGTTCCCGTTAAAATATGGGGGGTGGGGGGGGTTGTTCTTTGCATTTAGGAATTTGATTGAAGCAGACATGTACAAATCTATTACCACTTATTGTGATGTAAAATTGTGTTAGTGACAGGAAGAAAATCGCAGGCTTCGCACGTGCAATACATGAGCATAGAATGGATTTCAGTAACACGACTGCAGAGCGTCTGTGTTTAAAATGCTGGATCGATGAAAAGCTCCAGTGAATGTATTCTTCATTATAGAGGCAGCAGGTGAAGCATTATATGTCTGATATCCAGCCAATACAGAGCCCTTCACCCTCTCAGCCACGGATTACATTTCTAAGGGCAGCTAAGGATTGTTTTAGTGAATTAAATGAAAGTATGTTTGGGAATAAAACTCAAGGGATTTTGCACTGGACCAAGCAGCTATTACATTGCATTTTTTCCCCCTAATTAAACAGCCTATTAAACTATTGAACCTATATTACATGCAGCTGGTTCATTAACCCCTTCCCGGGTTCCTTCAGTGACCCATGGCAGCTAAACTGAGGATCACGTTTTAATAAACAACAACCCCTTTGGAAATCAGAAAACGAAATGCTGTATTTTTCCATCGGCAGTGAGGTTCTTTGGGAATTACTATGACATTATTTAATTTGATGTTTCAACGCAGATAATCTCATTAGCGTTATATAGTGAGTGCTTGACATCAGTAAAGTTGTGTGATGCGGTGCAAGGTCACCGGCGATTTTGAGCGTTTTGTCTGTTGACCCACCATTGGGAAGAGTTGCTAAGTGACCTGCCAGCGTGAGGGGTCACCAGGCATCATGATCCAGCGCTAAGTGCAAATGTGTCAACCTCACGCTAAAGATCAATATTATATATTGCAAATACACCAGATCATAGAACAGTCTACTCTGCTAAATATTAGCAGAGTAGACTGTTCTATGATCTGGTGTATTTGCAATGCCAAGAAATGTGTTCTGGGATAATGGTGATTGATGGATATCATTTTGTTTGGCTCTTATTTATTACTAAGATTTTTTTTTGTAGGCCTCAAAACAATAATGTATGTGTATTAATATAAATATTATATTATATATTATATATATATATATATATATATATATATATATATATATATATATACATTTATAAAATTTAAAGTACATTTGAGCTTCATTAAAATAAAATGATGTTGTAAAGAAATTCATAAATGCTGTTTTTTTGGGGTCAGATAGCGATAAGGAGATAAGGAGACCATATTTGTAATGTGACAAAATACAAAATAATTTTTTACTAATCTCTCACTCACTCCACCCTCCTTTCTCTTCCCTCTCTCTGTCACATAGCCCCAACTCTTCCCCCCCCTTCCCCTCTTACCCCACTCTCACACTCGCAGTCCCATCTCACTCCTCCACCTCTCTTATACCCCCTCTTTCGCTCACTCACTCAATACCCCCCTCCTCACACACCACCCTCCAAGAATCACACACACCTCCGAAAAGACACACACAGTTCCCCCCAAGACACACATTGCTCCCCCCAAAACACACTCACCTCCCCCTACGAAACACACCCTTCCCCAAAACCCATAAACACCTTCCTGTTAAAACACACAAACACCTTCTCCCCAAGACACACACATCTCCCCCCCAAGACAAACACCCCCCCCCCAAGAATCATACACACACACAGTTCCCCCGAAGAAAAAAAAACTACACACACCTCCCCCCAAGACACGCAGCTTCCCCGCAAGACACACACAGCTCCTCCCCAAGACCCATACACACACCTGCCCCTCAAAACGCACACAGCTGTCTCTAAAAACACACAAACAAATGTTAGCTCCGGTGGGTGGAGGGACAGGGAAGGCCTCAGGCCGTAGCTGGGGACTAAAACATCTCATATGTTCTGGTTTTGAAATTGCCGCTACAAGACGTTTTGAGTGGCAATTTCAAAACCGGTACAAATGAAACATTTGATTCACCCTTTCGGGACATCGGGACAAGCCCTCCAAAACCGGTACTGTCCTGTCACACCGGTACATATGGCCATCCCCTTAGATAACGAGGTTATGTCCTAAATTTCTCAATGGGAATGCATTGTAGATTAACGTACCCAAGTGTAGAATAAGCTGCCATTTGGTCTGAAATGGGGTTTCCCTCTGTAGGGACCTGTAGGTTACTGCACCTATTTATTTAGAAAAAATAAATAAAACACGGGTGCTATTATGTCACAGTTACCATCTTTACCTTTCCCAGTTAAAAAATGTTTTTTAAATGAAAAAATGCGCCCCAAAAGGTCCATGAAACCTTTCTTTCAGCAACAGTTAGAACTAACGCCCGTTAAGCTGCTCATTTGTAATTTTCATGTCGAACTTTACCTTTGTAGAATTGCTGTCTTTATTTTTGTGAGCATTGTATAAATAGTTATCCAGTAATTGACATTCAAAGTCTTCCAGTCACCCCAGGGCCTTACCCCTGACAGCCAATCATGTGGGCTACTGCCAGATGTGGCCTCAAATGTCAGTGCGTATTGATCTGTCGTAAAGATGCTCACAAGACATTAACCCCTTAGTGCCAGGGGGGCAAGCAACACATTGGTCTTCAATGCATAACGGCTGCTTGCAGCACTTAAGGAGTTAAACTTTCCCAACCTTGGATAGTCTATTTATTATTCACTGAAATCAGTTCTCTCTACGCTGTAAGATAAGCCATCTTCTAATGGCTGTAAACCACACGTAGGATGTGGAAGAATTGAGGCGTTGCGCTTGCAGACTACATCTTTTCATTGTTTATGATATATTTAGTGCTTATTATACATACACACGTTGTGTCTTTATGACAGTTGCAGGCAAAAATAAAATATATACTAATAATAATCTTCATACCCAGACTTCTTTTCTAAATGACAATGAACCACTCTTATATTAAACCAGGTGGCAAATAAAATTGACTGCTGTGCATGAAGAGAGCTGCCATGAGTCCCTTACTGATCACGGCGAGACCCTGGGGCCTCACACGGGCAGTTGGGAGAGGGTATCCCCTGATATCCGTGACATTGGGGTGGGGTTCTGATGAAACAGGGGGGGTGTTTAGAGCCCAATGTTCAAGCCTATGAAACAGCCCCAATGCGTGAGAAAGGGGTGTATGAGTACGGGGCATTGTTTGCATGTATATAGGCAGACCAATTGTTTAGGGAGATTAAGGAGTACTGTATATCGGCATAAAACAAGAAAGAGGCCAAACATTTTATTTACAATATCACAATGGGACTAAAAAGTACTGAGTAGAATACATAATAGCATGCTGAGGAGATACAATCAGAGACTACAATATAACTAGGTAAGGAGAAAATAATGAAAAACCTTACCCAATGGGCAAAAAATCATCTATAAACCAAGGGTGGGCAACTCCAGTCATCAAGGGCCATCAACGGGTCATTTTTTTCAGGATATCCCTGCTTCAGCACAGGTGGGTGCAGTCGAAAGCTGAGCCACTGATTGAACTACCTGTGCTGAAACATGGATATCCTGAAGACCTGACCTTTTGGTGGCCCTTGAGGAGTGGAGTTGCTCACCCCTAATCTATAGGCTTACACTTTGGGAAGGAGTCTCAACATTTCAGGGGGAAAGGAAGCCCCCGTCAACAGTTTTCTCGAGTACCATCCAGAATTAAAATTAATTTGATGACTAATTGATAGATATTTTTCTCTAGCCTTACCCTCTTATAGACAGATGTGAACACTGCAAGGATTTGGGCATACCAATCTCTAGGCCCAAAATGTTTCATATGCACAGGGATTTTAACCAGGACTTTCACCTTCACGTACAACCTCTTACACACGGTCACCCTCTTAATCTCTTTTTTTGCAGTGAAACAAAAGTTGTTGATATTACGGATTTCCACATTTCTGGGTTTGAGGACAAACTTTCCAATCCAAAAAAAGTTGAAGCCAAAACCCAAGTGTGGCGTTATCTTTAGATTCTTTGGGGAATTTTTATCAACTGGCCACATTTTTTTAAAAACCTTGAAAACTTTTGCAGAAAGTTTGAAAAAGCTTCTCAGAATAATAATAATAATAATAATTATTATTATTATTTAAAAAAAAACAACAATTAGCGCCCAACCAAAAACTGAGCGTTGTGAAAGTGCCCCCCATGATTTATAAAACGCGTTTAGCAGTAGTTAGGGGCTAGGGATTTATTTATATATATATATATATATTATATATATATATATATATATATATATATATAATATATATATATATATATATATCTGTTCCCCTAATTCCTCCGTAATCTTACATAGGTTAGAAAATATATGCGATGGTGGTTGGAATATATATTAAATGCAAAGTCACAGCAATCTTTTTGTAACCTAGAAGCCTATAAATAAATGTCTCACCAAACCATCTCTCCATTGCAGGCACTCACAAGCCTTATAGATCTAAGCCTCTCACTGTAAATAACGTCTAGAGAAATACTCATTGACATTTTCCTAATTAACGTTATTTAATGTCTGGAGACTCCAGTAAAAAAAACGTGGAATACAAATAAGCAAAAGTCAGACGTGTGGCAGAGGTAAGACCTCTGTGTGTTAACAAGGACAGCAGGACACAGCTCAGCCTCCTGGTTTAAGTGGTTTATTTTATTTAAAGGACCCAGCTCAGCAAATCCGGGATGTCCCACTGTATAGAGCCATTTTCAATACACCTAATGCAACAAGCACCACTGGAATGGTACCTGCCCAGTGGAGGCTTCCATAGGCTGCTGAAACTGTATGAAACATCAGTGTTATTTCCTTACCTCAGGGAATCACATTTCTATCCTGACAAGCATTATTCCTCTTCACAGGGAACACAATTACAATGTTTCTCATTACTGACAATGGCAGAGCTTTGTGTCCAACAATATTTCTGTATTATTTCAATGAGGTGTGATACACATGATCCCACTAGTAGATCATACAGTGGTCGATGTAAGGTAATGTGGCTGGCCATGTATCAATGTCCTTTTTCCTGTTTCAGCCCTGAGTGCTCCTGAGATCCGAAGTGGTGTAAATCTCTCCGCACCAAATGTTAGAAATGGTTTCTTACATCAATGCAGCTGTACACACAACAATAAAGCACTGTGCCAAAACACTCTCTTTCACAGTCATTCCCAGTCTCAATACGACTACTAGAACTTTGCAATCCCGGTGAGATGCACAAGAATAAATCTATCTATTTTATATCCATTATCTTCAAAATTCACTAACCTTGCAAATAGGAGCACGTGATCCCAGAACAGCCTATGGTATATGGAAACAATGGAGCATAGGCATATGAGAGCCATTTTCATGGTTCGGTGACATCCTGAAAGCCTGGCCCCGTGTAGCCTGTCCAAGGCTGCTTATCCCAGGGAAAGATTTCATTTGTAGAGGTGCTGATCTCTCATTTACCATGCAGCAAAAAATATGCTTGGCTTCCCAACCTCTTAATATCATATTTTATGGTACCAGGAAATGATAATCCTTAATTGATAGCTTTTCCAACTGTTGTCAGATGATTTATTCGGAATATATTCTGCAGTGAAACCTAATTGCATTAGCACTGCCCCTGATTTATCGCTTTTTCTCCACAGTTACTATTTAGTAGGACTAATTATTTCTCAGATTCAGTTTGGCTTTGGTCACATGGTGAATCATCTGTGTGTCATATGACTTATATTAATGGCACTTCGTTAGTCCTAATTAAACAGCATGGGGGGAAAGATTCGTCTCTCTTTAATTAGACATTGAAAATGAGCTGAAATTACAAATGAGGAAATAAAGCCGGCAAAATGAAAAGGAAGCAGCAAATAGGGAAATTAGACCACAGATCCTATATAAATATACAGGCATTAAGGACACTCACTTTAAGTACCCTCGCGAGTAAGGACATATGTGCATGCAATGTCTTGTATATAATGTATACCCTGCTCATTTATGTAACTGTATTTGTAACCATGTATTATTTGTCTTAACTCTGTGCCCAGGACATACTTGAAAACGAGAGGTAACTCTCAATGTATTACTTCCTAGTTAAATATTTTATAAATAAAATAAATAATATCGCCCAATAGGCGATTTTACAGCAGCTCGCGCATGCGCCTGTCAGCACGTCCTGAACAGCAATACCGACTCCCTACCTGTACCGAAGTTGTGCTCAAGCGGGGAGACTATGGAGCCTGTTACACATGTGTTATTTACATTGGTTATGCACGTACAGGACGATTGCAGTACAGTACATGCATCGATAAGTGGAAAAAAGGTAGTGCTTCACTTTAAGTACATTTTTCGGTTGTGGGGTATGCAGGGGAGGGAGAGAACAGTTACATAGTTAATTACATAGTTACATAGTAGATGAGGTCGAAAAAAGACATACGTCCATCAAATTCTACCTATGCTAAATTTAGACAACAGATACTTTTGCTTAAAAAAATCATTTTTATAAAGAATGACAGTGAATACATAATATACTGTTTGCACAGCAGACATATTATAAAATGTGCTTTTCCTCCAGTTTCTAGTACACTAAAATTCATGCCGTGCCTCCTTGAAAGATAAAGCAATCGCTGTCCTTGACATTCCCTTTACATGGGGTCATTCTATCTGCCCAGCGACTCTCTCCTGGTGGTTGGCTCGATGCTAGTTTAGCACTATCAGTTTCATTCAATTCTTTCAGCATAATCTACAGAGACAGAGAAAGGCATCAAAGCCACATGCAATAGAAGTATCATTCCAATCTATCTGTTTAACAATAAATAGGTATGTAGCCGTTATTTGCAGCTGCAGGTCCCCCCTGTTCCCTGAGATACTTACCTCCATACGGGCTGATGGTGGTCCATGATTCTTAAATCTCCCATGGCACATGGCCAATAGGAAGCAGCAACAGATGACATCGCAGTTTCCTATTGGCTTCCGTGCCGCGGGAAAGTTTAACCTCCATATTCTTTACCCAGCCAGGAATCTGGGGCACCTTCGGAGGTATCTTGGGAAACTGGGTGTCCCTGGGGTTAAAATTAACACGGTTCAGCTCCGGAGATGCCTTGCTTCATGCCAATTTCACACCCCAAAAAACACCTCGGCAGACCCCACCTTTAAACTATCAACTCCACATTCTCTTAAAAATGTGTAACCCCCATCTTAAAGGGTTACTAGCAGGTTAGCATATGTAGGGCCCCACCCTGTGTTGCCATGGAGATTCTGACATCATGGAAGAGTATTTAAGTGAGGGAGAAGATTCGAGAAGGTTAGGTTCCAGAAGGACAAGAGTAGAGGAGCCTCGGGAAGAGTAGATAAGTAATGTTTATAAAGTAATAACACAGACTAGGCCCCTCTGTTGATAATGTTTTACATAGGGACAGTACCCTTTAAGTTAGGATCCCCAAAAGAAGGAATGTAGTGTTTAATATTAAAGGAAAAGTAATACGGCACGCCACAGAGAGCCTCAGGAAAGAGGGCTCCCGGGTGTCGGTGGATCAGCTCTAGCCGCGGATCTGCACTAATGTTCCTCATCAGTCTGTATGGAAGTGGCAGTTCCCAAACAGGCTAAAGGTAATGGGTCACATAAGAAGGACCCCCCAGGATTCCCATAGGGGCCTACAGTAATCGGATTAATACCTATGGTAACCCCGAAACTAAGTCAAAATACCTCCATTTGAGTGTTAAGATTGGGCACTGAAGGAAGAATCATATTCATGTCTGTTCTGCTATAAAATACAGTGCGACGTTGTCAATATGTGCATGAGCGGTCCCCGTGCATGGGGACACGAATAAATGACAGTGGTGCTACAAAAGCTCCTGGCGCCCATTATTATACTTCCTTGCTGCCTCATCGCCCAGCCGCCTGAATCCAGCACCTGAGTCATGGTAACCCATGCTGAGTAGTCAACCTTTGCACATTGATGTAACCACCCCTGAAGCCGGGCACGGAGGTTACAAATACCTTTTTTTTTTGCAAATGATCTTTTCTTTTTATGAGAAAAACCTCAGTAAACAAAGGAGCCAAACGTGACTTCTGTCTTCCCAGTGGCATTGGGTTGATGTTGTAATCCAACGCTGGTTTTATTTTAATAGGACATAGGCGTGGCTGTCCTAAAGGATAGCCGTACACTGGTTATTTTTTTTAATGTGCCTCTTTCAGTTGGGAACAGTCAAGTTAGTTGGGGCTACAGAGTAGACAGGGGAGAGAGAACTGGCGGGTAAGAAAATAAGCAAACAGGAAAGAAACGAGAGAAGATGGGAAGGGCAGAGAGAAGGGGAGATTAGTAGTCCTGGCGGCGGGGCGGCGGTGGCGATTTGGTCGTGTTTAAACCTCCCATTCGGTAAATAACCTGCTTATAAAAGACTCGGTCCTCTCTCTCTCTCTCTGGAATCTTACTCTCATACGAACTCTTAAATCTGGGGAACTTTTGAAACATATATATGATCTGTTGGGTTTGGGTTCTGAACTTTAAGACAGGAATTGCCCTGAGACGAAGAGCGTACAATTTTGAAACAAAAAACAATACCTGGCCAAGTGTCATAAAAACTGACTCTAAACTATTTAGTATACAAAGGCTTTTAAAAGACATTTGACATAACAAGAGGAGGAGTGACAGTTTGGTTCTTGGAAACATTGTAAAGTATGTAGTATTATTATTATTATCCTTTAGTCTGTGACGCGGTACAGTAGGATGACAGAGTGACATCAAATGTATAAATTTAATGACATACAAGGAAGGACAGACGAGCGTAAACAGATACAGAAGGTAATGAGGGCCTGATCCTGAGAGCTTACACTCTAGAGATTGTGTATTTTATTGCATATAATAGCACTTGGGATTCTCAGTGTAGTTTCTGTTATTAAGTGCTTGAACATTAATATTGTTTTATTTCACTGCATCCTCTTCCCCTAGTCACCCTTCCCGGTAATTTTTATAATTAAATTTACCCCGTATTCCCCATCACTGTGTTCCCGATGCCTGGTTCTTGGCGCCAGACTCCTGCCTCTCTTTGGGTTGGCTTTTCGGTGCTCTTCCATGCGCCAGGACGTGGAGGATGTAGTGTAATGGGAACCCTGCTCTACCCTCCTCCCTGCGCACTACCACCACAAAATGTGGGTGTTATGGATCAAAAAAATGGTACAAGCACTGATTTTTAACAGTGAGACATCATTAATGTCTATGAAACTCCTTCTGCATAATCAGCGAGCACAGAAAACCAATGACAGACTTGAGTTTAAGAAATCTTGTTAAAGGATCATTCCCACCTAGGACCAAATTGAACTGAACAAATCGCAGGTTAATGACCCCGCCGCACTGATAAGGCTGACCCAGCTTTGTCCATGCAGCAGGTGGCAGCTGGACGTAGATTTTCTTTGCATGAACTTTTCTCCTTAGAGGATGCTCTCCCAGGCGCATTAAGAATGACTGCAGCTCTCAGCATCCCCACAGGCTTCACTTCTCACTCTTATCAATATTTACGTTGCCACTGGGCATTCATTCATTCCAAATTAGCTCTTGTTAATCAAGGATTAATGAAAGGGGAGACTGAGGCTGAACATGTTTAATAATTATCTGAAACAAAAGAATTTCTGGAGGTGAATAATATACCAATCTTGGACATTCAGAGGGCTGGAAAAGGCGACTTTTCAGCGTCTCCCAGATGAAAAATGAGTGTTAAAAACAGCCCGACATTTATTTAAAAATAAAAGAAAGGAAGACATTTTTGCATCGGTTTTACAGCTGTGGAAGTTTGATAAATGACCCCTGAGTCTACAATGACCTCTTAAACCCGACTGCTAACGGCAGATTTAGCCAGTTGCTGTTCTATATCTCCACATGGAATTGATTTATTTATGGTAAAACAGCCCAGAGGTACAAACAGAATTAAAGCCAGACTGACTGATGCCCCTCTGCCTATGAATCAGACCAATGCATTGCTCAGCCACTCACACAGAACACGTCATTACAGGTATGCGTCCTTATGTATTAGCTGCTTTGCTTCACATCTATCGGTTTTAGCATCGGTTGTGTCTGTTGAGTGTGAGCTGACATAAACCTTGTATCTAATCTATCAAACCTACAATTCTTAAATTGGACACATAAACCACATGACTAGACAGCTAATTGTTGCCACCGTGCCTGATATTACATTCTCCTTGTGCGATGTGCGATTTGCCAGTGTCTTTAGTGCTTGTCACATTATCAGTATTTTTCTCTTACACCTTCTGTTATTTTTATTATATACGTTTATATTTTTAACGTTTCAAGGTACTAGTCGCCATATGGGTGCTGCGAACTGTAAATGTGATGCCTTTTGATGGATTAACAGTTCTTCATACAGTAGATTAAATAATCGTGTACAACGCTTTCAAAACCTCACTGGTCTCTTCTTCAAGCATATTTCATGTATACTGTGGGCACATACTGTAAGACAGACTCCTCTGAGATTGTTAGTGCTGTGTGCACTACACCAGGAGTGGTCAACTCCAGTCCACAAGGGCCACCAACAGGACATGTTTTAAGGAACAGCTTCAGCACAGGTGGCTCAATCAGTGGCTCAGTCAATGACTGAGCCACTGATTGAGCCAACTGCGCTGAGTCAGTCTCCATAATAGCGCTGGCCTGTCTGGTGGTCCCACTCATCATTTGACTGAGCCACTGATTGAGCCAACTGCGCTGAAGCAGGGATATCCCTAATAGCTGGCCTGCTGGTGGCCCACTCAGTCATTGACTGAGCCACTGATTGAGCCAACTGCGCTGAAGCAGGGATATCCCTAATAGCTGGCCTGTTGGTGGCCCTTGAGAACTGGAGTTGGCCTTTCCTGCACTGCACTACCTGTGAAGAGCTCTCGTGTTGGACCATGTAACACACTTACACACATGGGACTGTTTCCAGATACCAGAAAGCAAATGGTCAAATAAAAAATATGTTGATAAATCAACAATGTATACCATAGTGTAATGCCGTGTCTTATTGAGGCACATTGTATCGCTGTAACATTTCCGCTGCGTCTCCCCCAGTCTGAGAAATGGCCTTTCGCCTGTTTCTTTAATATGGAAAATAAAAGGAATGTTTTTGTAATTATATATTAAAATCTCTTCTAGACATTTTGGCTTAGCGGGTAATATGTTACCAGGACCAGTAAGGCTTGGCCATTGAACCTAATCATGACTAAGCTTTTATTATGCTCAATTTAAGTTGTGGAAGTTGTGATAATGTCGGGAGAGAAAAAAAGTTATTCTAGAAAATGCTGTTTAGGGTGGAACTTGAGAATTTAAAATGGGCCACAAGACAACCAGAGTCTGCACCTAAAACATGTCTCTCTTTTTTCAGCATTCAATGCGATCTCCTGCTACAACGCCTTCACTTTGTGTTCAAGGCCCGCCTCAGGCGGCAGGGGTTAATTTCGCACACGCATGGTATGGAAGCTGTTATCTGGCTAAGTGCTTTCCCTTACAAGCTGATAAGTGGGACGTTCCAGATTTTCCACCACAGAGGGTGATTATGACGTATCTATCGAGTAACTAGAGATAATAAACTGAAGGTGGGCAGCAAATTGAGTTTTGCTTCATGTTTCACTGGGAAGGGAACTTGCTTTTCGGGTTGTGTTAAATCGATCTGCCCTCTACCAATGGAAGTAACAAGTTGCTATGTTTATCCAGCTATTTCCTGCAGGCAGTTATAAGAGGAAACTGGAGGTTCTTTTAGCCCAGTATTATTCACATGTACAGTACACAGAACCCTCACCAGGCGTCAAGTCACATGCGTAGAAAGAAATTAGAGCTGTGGTTCCCAGGCTGGCGCTACCACTAGGCAAATTAGGTGGTCCCCTAGGGCGGCAAATTTTGGGGGCCAGCAGCAGAGGAGGAGGACGGTCAGAGCAGAGGACGTCAGGTTGTGGCGGAAGAAGAGGACTGAGTGCCACGGGAGCAGAGGAGGGCAGCACAGGAGGATGGCTGGGGAGGAATGTGCCTCAGTGGTCCGACCAAGAAGTCTTCACTAACGTCCAGTATCTGCCGTTGCTACAGCGCAGCTCCTCTACCTCCGTCCTGCTCCTCCCCCGTGGTCCTCTGTCCTCTTCTCCCACCACCGTCTTCAAATCTGCCACCCTGCTCTGCTCCTGAGCCCTCCGTCCTCTTCTTCCGCTGCTGCCCACCTTCCTCCTCTGCTGCCCACCTTCCTCCTCTGCTGCCCACCTTCCTCCTCTGCTGCCCACCTTCCTCCTCTGCTGCCCACCTTCCTCCTCTGCTGCCCTGCTCCACCTCAGACCTCCGAAGCCAGGTATGTGAGAGGAGGAGGGGGTGAGAGGGGAAGAGGAGAAGGGGGGGGGGTGAGAAGAGGTGGAGGAGAGGGTGAGGAAGTTGAGGAGCAGGGGTGAGAGGAGGCAGAGGTGAGTGA
Organism: Ascaphus truei; assembly: GCA_036426205.1. Taxonomy (NCBI): domain Eukaryota; kingdom Metazoa; phylum Chordata; class Amphibia; order Anura; family Ascaphidae; genus Ascaphus; species Ascaphus truei. The sequence continues at coordinate 16,313,563 of CM071583.1, forward strand.
GGAGGAGGAGGGTGAGAGAAAAGGAGAAGGAGGGATGAGGAGGGTAGTGAGAGAGGAAGAGTAGAAGGATTGGGTGAGGGAGAAGGAGGGGTGAGAGGAAGAGAAGGAGGGATGAGAGAGGAAGAGGAGATGGAGCGGTGAGAGAGAAAGAGGAGGGGCGATTGAAGAGGAGGGAGTTTGGTGTAGATAGAATGACCCCTAAATATTCACCTAAACTGTACTCACACTCACACATGCCGTTTCTGTGTATCTATTTGTTAGGAAACTAGATTACGTGATCATCAACAGTAAAGATCTTATATTTCTGATGTATAGCATATGTCAGAATTATTGCGGCATTAACTCCGTCGCTGCCAGATTGGTCAGCCCCTGATACCAAATGGTTAAAGGCAGTGCACTAATGAACATATTCGACAACCCATAAAGCCATGGTTGTGTGCTGCAGACAGATATAGAGGTGCACAGTGAGATCACTCGGTTGTGTGCTGCAGACAGAGTTTGAGGTGCACAGTGAGATCACTCGGTTGTGTGCTGCAGACAGATATTGAGGTGCACAGTGAGATCACTCGGTTGTGTGCTGCAGACAGATATTGAGGTGCACAGTGAGATCACTTGGTTGCTATAGAAGTGAGCACAGAATGACATTGGCACTGAACGACTTACAGCCCACTCACGCGTCTGCAATCCCAGCCTCACGTCAGTGCCAACCCCATCCCTGCCAGTGAGGGGGAGACTGCTAGAATGAATTAGGGCTTAACAAGGCTTATGGGATTCCACATACAAGATGTTTTTGGGGGCAATAAACCCGGCAAATACGAGCCTGCCAAAAACCACAGGCCAGCGATGTACTGCATCGTTATCCAGCAGCATCGTTATCCAGCAGCATCGTTACCCAGCAGCATCGTTACCCAGCAGCATCGTTACCCAGCAGCATCGTTACCCAGCAGCATCGTTACCCAGCAGCATCGTTACCCAGCAGCCGATCTCTTCCATGTATCCTTTCTTAGCATTAATACCATTTTGTGTTTAAAACATTTTGTTTTACACAGATGGGGGGGTTTGCACTAGCCGTGCCCTGACAAAGCCTTTTTGTTACCCCATTGAGCAGGTTTGCACTTTTAGGGGCAAACTCCTGATTCACAATATTGCAGATATTTGTTACGTGAAGAAGCCACGGGTCAGTTACATCTTTACTGGCCCCTCTGATACTGAAGGGGTTAAACATCGTTGGTGCTGTATCTGTAAAGATATTTATTTCGAAGGGCACAAAAGGTTTAGTGTAAATTAGTATAAATACGCTTTAAGACCAGAATGGTAACGAAGGTTTACGCAGGGGTAATATCACTGCCTTTGAAGTGGGAGAGACGGGATTCTATCCCAGTCAGATACCTGTGACGACGAGAAGCCCCTTTATCTTCCTGTGGCTCAGGCACCAAAATTAGATTGTAAGTTCTAGAGTCCAGGGACTCCTTGTGCAAAATTCTATGTACAGCACTGCAGACACTGTCAGTGCTACAGAACATAAGAGAACACCATATATTATTCGTAATTAGCAGTCCACTAATGAAATAATTATCACGCCCTGCGCATCACATCTTATTATTGACTAAAGAAAATCACGCAGTTTGTTGCAAAGAAAAATTGGTGATTTCTTAATGGCCCCCTGTAATAAGTTATATGTAACATGTCCTATCTGGAGCTAAATTAGCGGAAGACCAGGTCATTTAAGAAACCAGTTTTACAGTTACCGCCAGGATTGAATATAACACAAGTCTCATTTCTCCCAGAAGCAGGTGCCCAGGAAGCGAACAGCCAGGCGAGCGAAACATGACTCCAATTAGTGAGCGTGTTATTTAGCTGCCAGCCACGGAACAGAGCTGCTTGTCCGGTCACGCAGGAGACGGGGTAGTACCACGCGTGTTTGGGGTAGTACCACGCGTGTTTGCACTAGATCAGGGGGAGGCCAGCTCCCGTCCTCAAGAGCTACTAACAGGTCAGGTGTTCAGGATATCCCTGCTTCAGCACAGGTGGTGCAGTCAAAGGCTGAGCCGCTGATTGAGCCACCTGTGCTGAAGCAGGGACATCCTGAAAACCTGACCTGTTAGTAGCTCTTGATGATTGGGTTTGGCCAGCGCTGATATAGATATTCTCTGTGCAGCAACATTGGAACCGACCCCACTGTCCCATTGTAACCCCTTCCCCGCCCCACACCTGCTCTGCCATGTGTTCACCTTCCCGCAAACTCGTGTTTCAAAAGTACAATGTGAAAGATGAGCGAATCTGAAATACCTGCTGTGTGTGGTACGGGAGAGTGAGGTGCTCAAACGCAGCCAGGATAGGAATATTGAAGTATTTTGACAGTTGCATATATAGCCGTTTTGTTTCAAATAATGCCAGCCACTGTTATGTTTTATTTAATAACAATATTTTTGCTATGCAGGACATTTCTTGACACTTTTACAGTAATGTGTGGGGAAGAGGATGCAGCAGCACAGTAATACATTATTGGGGTCAGTTATTAGAACTGCCCCTTGCTCCCTATCAAAGGGACCCGTTCTGCATCTCTGTGTAAACCCACTGGGCAATAATTAGTGAAAGCACGTACAGATAGGAGCTGCGGGAGGAGAGGAGCAGATAGGAGCTGCGGGAGGTGAGGAGCAGATAGGAGCTGCGGGAGGTGAGGAGCAGATAGGAGCTGCGGGAGGAGAGGAGCAGATAGGAGCTGCGGGAGGAGAGGAGCAGATAGGAGCTGCGGGAGGAGAGGAGCAGATAGGAGCTGCGGGAGAGTGAGGATGCAGATAGGAGAGTGCGGAGGAGAGGAAGCAGATGGGCTGCGGAGGGAGGAGCGATAGGAGCTGCGGGGTGAGAGCAGATAGGAGCTCGGGAGGAGGAGCAGATAGGAGCTGCGGGAGGAGAGGAGCAGATAGGAGCTGCGGGAGGAGAGGAGCAGGATGAGCTGGGGGTGACTGAGAGGAGAGTAGGAGCTGCGGGGAGAGGTAGCCAATAGATCCAGCAGCAGGATGATTATGGTGGAGTGGAGTAATTGGGAGCATCAACCTGTCGCAACCATAGACAGAAAATCATTTACTGTCAGAGATTAGCGGCAATCCTATCACCTTCACTCCGAGCACAAAGCGATGGAGCGATCCGTCAGTCACTCCGAGCACAAAGCGATGGAGCCATCCATCAGTCACTACGAGCACAAAGCGATGGAGCCAATCCGTCAGTCCTCCGAGCACAAAGCGATGAGCGATCAGTCAGTCACTCCGAGCACAAAAGCCGATGGAGCGATCCGTCAGTCACTCCGAGCACAAAGCGATGGAGCGATCCGTCAGTCACTCCGAGCACAACAAAAGAGATGGAGCGATCCGTTCACTCCGAGCACAAGCGATGGAGCGATCCGTCAGTCACTCCGACACAAACGGATGCGCCATCTCATCACTCCGACACAAAGCGATGGAGCGACTCCGTCAGTCCCTATCGAGCCACAAAACGATGGAGCGATCCGTCAGGTCACTCTGAGTCACAAAGCGATGGAGCGATCTGTCAGCCACTCCAAGCACAAAGCGATGGCGCGATCCATCAGTCGTCTCCGAGCACACAGCGATGGAGCCATCCGTCAGTCACTCCGAGCACAAAGCGATGGCGCGATCCATCAGTCACTCGAGCACAAAGCTTGGAGCCATCCGTCATCAAGCCCGAGCACAAAGCGATGGGCTAGTTCAGTCACTCCGAGCACAAAGCGATGCAGCCATCCGTCAGTCACTCCGCGCAACAAGCGATGGAGCCATCCGTCAGGTCACTCGAGCACAAAGCGATGGAGCAATCCATCAGTCACTCCGAGCACAAAGCGATGGAGCCATCCGTCAGCACTACTGAGCACAAAGCGTGGAGCGATCGTCAGTCACTCTCGAGCACAAAGCGATGAGCGATCCGTCGTCACTCCGAGCACCAGCGAATGGAGGCGATCCGTCAGTCACTCGAGCACAAAGCGATGGAGCCATCCGTCAGTCACCTACTAGCACAAAGCGATGGCGCGCGATCCGTCAGTCACTCAATAGCACAAAGCGATGAGCCATCCGTCAGTCAACTCCGGGTACAAAGCGATGGAGCGATCCGTCAGTCACTCGGAGCAGCAAGCGATGGAGCCATTCGTCAGTCACCTGCGAAGCAGCAAAGCGATGGAGCGATGCCGTCAGTCACTCCGCAGCACAAAGCGATGGACGACAGTCAGCTACTCCGAGCACAAGCGATGGAGCCATGCGTCAGTCACTCCGGCACGAAGCGATGGGCATCATCAGTCATTTCCGAGCACAAAGCGATGGAGCCATCCGTCAGTGCTCAGAGCACAAAGCGATGGAGCCATCCGTCAGTCACTCCGCGGGTACAAGCGAGGTGAGCGTCCATCGTCACTCCGAGCACAAAGCGATGGAGCCATCCGTCAGTCGCATCAGAGCACAAAGCGATTGAGCCTCCGTTCAGTCACTCGTGTACAAAGCGATGGAGCGATCCGTCAGTCACTCCGAGCACAAAGCGATGGAGCCATCCCGTCAGTCACTCCGAGCACAAAGCGATGGAGCCATCCGTCAGTCACTCCGAGCACAAAGGAGGAGAGATCCGTCAGTCACATCCGAGCACAAAGCGATGGCGCCATCCGTCAGTCACTCAGAGCACAAAGCGATGGAGCCATCCGTCAGTCACTCCGGTACAAAGCGATGAGCGATCCGTCAGTCACTCCGAGCACAAAGCGATGGAGTCATCCGTCCGTACAGCTCGCACTCCGAGCACAAAGCGATGGAGCCATCCGTCAGTCACTCCGAGCACAAAGCGATGATGCAACCGTCAGTCACTCCGAGCAACAAAGCGATGGAGCCATCCGTCAGTCACTCCAGAGCACGACGCGAACATCGTCAGTCATTCCGAGCACAAGCGATGGAGCATCCCGTCAGTCGCTCAGAGCACAAAGCGATGGAGCCATCCGTCAGTCACTCCGGTACAAAGCGATGGAGCCATCCGTCAGTCCTCTGAGTACAAAGCGATGGAGCCATCCGTCTCATCACTCCGAGCAAAGCGGATGGAGCATCGTCAGTTCACTCGAGGCACAAAGCGATGGAGAGATCCGTCAGTCACTCCGAGCACAAGCGATGGAGCCCACCCCGTCAGTCACTAAGAGCACAAAGCGATGGAGCCATCCGTCAGTCACTGCCGGGTACAAAGCGATGGAGCGATCCGTCAGTCACTCCGAGCCAAAGCGATGGAAGCCATCCGTCAGTCACTCCAAGCACAAAGCGATGGAGCCATCCGTCAGTCATTCCGAGCACACAAAGCGATGGAGCGATGCGTCAGTCACTCCGAGCACCAAAGCGAGGAGCGACGCACCAAGCCGATGCACAAGCGATGGAGCCATCCGTCACTCACTCCGAGCACGCAAACGATGGACCATCCGGCAGTCATTCAATGCACCAAAGCGATGGAGCCATCCGTCAGTCATCAGAGCAGAAGCGATGAGCCATCGTCAGTCACTCGGTACAAAGCGATGGAGCATCGTCAGTCACTCGCAAAAGGTGGAGCCATCCGTCAGTCACCTCCGAGCACAAAGCGATGGGCCACCCGTCAGTCACTCGCGCACCAAAGAGATGTGAGCGCATCCGTGTCAGTCACTACGAGACAGCCACAAAGCGATGGAGCCGATCCGTCAGTCACTCGACGCACAAATGCGATTGGAGCCGATCCGTCAGTCACTCCGAGCACGCGAGGATGGAGCCTCCGTATCAGTCATTCCGAGCACCAAAGCGATGGATTGGAGCATCGTCAGTCCACTCGACGCACAAAGCGATGGAGCGATACGTCCAGTTCAGTCACTCCGGTTGGGTTACAAAGCGATGGAGCGATCCGTCCTCAATCCGAGACACAAAGCGATTGAGCCATCCGTCAGTCACTCGTCGGCTAGCTAAAGTCGATGAGAGCCGAATCCGTCAGTTGCACTTCTCCGAGCACAAAGGATGGAGACGCATCCGTCAGTCACCCCAGAGCACCAAAGCGATGGAGGAACCGTCCATCAGTCACTCGAGCACCTTAAAGCGATGGATGCGATCGTCAGTAACGTCCTCGAGCACGGAAGCAGATGGAGCCATCCGTCAGTCACTCCGGGTACAAAGCGATGGAGCGATCCGTCAGTCACTCCGAGCACAAAGCGATGGAGCCATCCGTCAGTCACTCCGAGCACAAAGCGATGGAGCCATCCATCAGTCACTCCGAGCACAAAGCGATGGAGCGATCCGTCAGTCACTCCGAGCACGGAGCGATGGAGCCACCCGTCAGTCATTCCGAGCACAAAGCGATGGAGCCATCCGTCAGTCACTCAGAGCACAAAGCGATGGAGCCATCCGTCAGTCACTCCGGGTACAAAGCGATGGAGCGATCCGTCAGTCACTCAGAAATGGTTCCATATTATACTACGGGCTTCCTACTCGTTTGCTTTTTTCAATTTGTATTTAAAACCTGAGTACCTCAGTGTTAGGCGAGAGCTTCTTTGTTTGGATTAACAATTGATATGAGATACGCTTTGCTTGACCTGCGGATGAGGGAGATCTCTCGGAAGCTTGTCTTATCAATTGTTAGTCCAAATAAAAAAGGTCTCACCTAATACCGAAGAACTCATTTACTCTGCACTATCGCCACTGGACTAACACGGCCTTTTCAGTATTTAAAACCTGAACTGTACATATATTCTTTATGTAACTTTAGGGCAGTGATCCTTGCAGAATACGTTTGGAAACCAATGCAGTGAAATCACTCATCTATAGTTTGTTTTGAACGTTTATTTCTTCATGGGATGTATATGACCTTGCAGGCAGTGATACCTTTTAGCGGAGATAGAGAGGAGTACATGCACACTGCAATATGGTGCTGGAGGGGGAAACTTATCTGCCGGTGCACTGGGTCAGGGAGGTCCAGACATCCCAGGGAAGGTCAGTGAAGAGGAGGGAAGCAGGCACACGGGCTTATGCAGAAGAATATTTAATATGCCACAAAGAAATCCAACGTTTCGGCAGTCTCACTGCCTTTATCAAGGATACCTTTTAGCGGAACAACAATAGAATTCTTTGTAGATCAAATAAAGGGAACAGAGCTTTCAAATTCTCATAGGCTTCCAGTGTAGGGTTAGGCTAAGGTCCCGCTGCACACCCCTGCACCCGCGCCTGGCGTTCTGGCGGAGCATACACTGCGCTTTACCGCGATCTGCAGGAAGCTTTTCTAGGCGTGGGGGGCGTAGCCAAAATGAGTTGGGTGGGCACGGCCATGACCGGGGGGCAGGGCCAATGCACGCAAATACTGAAGTGATATGGTACATTTTACTGTAAACAGAACATGTGACATACTGTGCTCTCATAAATAAAAAGCCCACTGTAAATGCGGGCGCCAAATGGGCTGGGAGACTGGCGGCAAATAGCACCAAGAGAAAGTATGTCCAGATAATCTCCCAACTCTCAAACAAATACTCGTTTCACCCCAAAGTGTACTCAGCGCTTCACAAAGAATACAGTACAGGGAATTATAATAATACAGTAAGCGCAGCAAAATCAGACAATAGGAAAGGAAATCCCTGCCCCGAAGAGCTTACAATCTAAGTGAGTAAGGGGCGCAGCTGTAGCCCGTGCAAAGCCCGGGGGACTGCACTCTTGGGGGCCTGCTCTCTAGGCTGACTGTGCATGCGCAACGGCACTTGCCCGCTGCCCGTGCGCATGTGTGATCGGAGCTTGCCGGTCACGCATGCGCAGTCAGCAAGTGTCAATCACGCATGCGCGGCCAACGCAATAGAAAAATGTTTGCCGGGGGCCCACACATGCCTAGATACGCCACTGAAGTGAGTCATACTTTGCTCCCGTTTGCATGTGTGTCAGTTAGGGATTTTTGGTAGTGTAGACGGGAGGAGCCAGGGAGTTACATGATGCACATGTTATAATAGAATATACATTGCCCAATAAAGCATTGCAGAGTCCAGCAGGGGTTGGGGGGGGGGGGATGTAAGGACCAGAGTGTAAACTTTCCAAGCTGAGAATAGCCCAGCGAGCCACATTCTCGTTGTGATTAAACATGTCCAGAGATGTCCACCCCCAGGGGCCAAAATCCATGAGATTCGGGGGTCCCGGGAAAGAAAAAAAACCACTTTATTATAAAAGTGCTGATTAGTGAGACCTCGGGGACGTTAATAGCTCCAAATCGGTGAGACTCGGAAAATCAGTGACCGGTCTGCCCAATAGGTTTTAAATGTAAAGGTGCAGTCTGTGTTTATTTTTTGTTTATCTTTACTAACCGCATGGCTGTATATCATTTATATATATATATATATATATATATATATATATATTTATATTTTATATATATATATATATATATATATATATATAGCAACTGTAAATATTACTGTATGTTCATTTGCATGTCTTAGACAGGTCTGCAACCCTGTCTTTCCCCATTGTCACCCAGCATACAGCGCTTCCACTGCAGCAAGGGATTCTGGGAAATGACATGCAAATGAGCACTCAGTCCCACCTTTTGTCTCAAGCTCGTATTACACAAGCCAATCCTCAAGCCAATGCATGCTGTTTTAAACACAGCTTTTAGACAGAGGCTGGGATGAGATGCAAAGCCATTAGACCCACTCACATACATGTTTCAACCTTGATGGGTATCATCAGTGTGAGGCTGGTCTTAATGGCTAGCAGGTTTGAGACTAGACTAGGTAATCACCACTGTCATTTAGGTTATGGTGGGTAAAAAAAGTGACAAAAACCCTCCACAGTATATATATATATATATATATATATATATATATATATACCATAATGTGCTAGCTGTGTTTAATGCTTCTTTGAGACCCTTTTGTTATCATTGTGACATATCCACAGCAACAAAACTCCAAGCCTACAGAATACACAATATTTCCTTTTGAGGGAGCAGTTTTTGTCCTCCGGGGAGAATGATTAACATCTTATCTGTGTTGCTAGGATCTCTGCTTCACAACTTGTAACTTACTACAGTACCTCCAGGTTCCCAGAATTGAGTTGAGCCTTTGCCAGCTCCATGTTGGCAGATAAGCCTGTTACAGGCACAGTAACTATTAGTGAGGGCTTTCAGTTTCCATAGGAAATAATGAACCTATTATTTTCTTGGAAACCGGAGCGCTGGACAGAGAATTTACTGAGCTGTGTAGCTTAATGTCATTCCAGGGCCCATGGGACAGAGGAACCATCTTTATTCAGGCCGTTTAACGAAGATTAATTGGACGTCCAAGACTCTGTAAGATATAATAGAATATATAAGAACATTGTTAGCATTTGTAGGAAAGCAGAATACAAACACAACCGTAACATTTAATAGAGAAAACATGGAAGGTAAAGCAGTGATCATGCAGCCTTTACACACCAACTTGATGGGGGAGGAATCTTGTTAAATATTGACTGAAAGCCAGTCCATTCACACAGTATAACACTGAGCTCTTTAAATAAATACTAATAATTGCTGTATTCTGTAATCCTTAAAATCATTGATGGTCTGAAGCACACTCAAGTCCCATTGCACACAAAAAAAGAGTTAGAGGTTTTATGGACAAATTATAACAAAAGGGGCCATAGAATACGAACGTTACAGTCATTATGTACCTTCTTCAGGCTCATTCCATCCGATCACTGCTTGAGAAAGCATTTGTATAGCCAGAAATGTTGCTAGTTTCTTTTGTTCCTCACAACATTATATAAAGCAGGAATTGATGTGTATACTGCTACACTTTTGATGTGTGGAAACGCATCTCCTATGGAAAGTGTCTATTTTCTATGGATTTAGAACCTGTTAGATGTGCTGGCACCCTACTACTACAGTATTATTCCACCAAGACTACTTGTTTCCTATTTTCTTTATTGTGGGAAATCCCAGAGGGACGCCTAGTGCGGGCGTCAGTGACATAATGACATCAGATGTGTATGATGATGTGATGTTAGTGCAGTCCCACTACTGTATGTAACCCCCTACCGTTAATATAAAAACAAAGCAAAGAGAGTGCTCTATCTTCATACTGACTTCCAATCCTCAATGGCTGAGCCACTGATTGAGCCACCTGTGCTGAAGCAGGGATATCCGTCAAACCCTTACCTGTCGGTGGCCCTTGAGGAGTGGAGTTGGCCAATAATGTTCTAGAGGTACAAGTTACTTTGTTTTTGGTTGGACGTGTATTATTTTCAGCACGTTCCTGTGCAGGGATTCGGAAGTTGGGGACTGGAGTTGGCCACCCAGCTCTAGTACATAGATCCCAAAAACACATTATTGGAGTTAGATGATTCCAACTATTCTACTAACACCAGTAAAGAAACATTGTGGGAAAGCCAAGGCAGGTTACACACAAGTGACAAACTCCCTCTATTTACTTGGGAGACTCCCTCATAATTCACTGCACATGTATCATTTTTCTACTTTTTTCCAGAAAGTTCCTTGAGCCGGGTGAGTAGCAGATAAAGATAAAGATATCTCCTGCGTTGTCCTAGCAGATCTCCCCGAAAAGAAGTTCCACCTGAGTCCATCAGTGATGTCTGGCACACTAAATCATGATTATTTCTGCTTTTTTACGTTCTATTTTTTCTTTAAAAGTTGGTTGTCATAAGGAAGCATATAGAGATACAGGCATACCCCGCTTTAAGTACACTCACTTTAAGTACACTCGCGAGTAAGTACATATCGCCCAATAGGCAAACGGCAGCTCACGCATGCGCCTGTCATTACGTCCTGAACAGCAATACCGGCTCCCTACCTGTACTGAAGCTGTGTGCAAGCGGGGAGCCTATAGAGCCTGTTACAAATGCGTTATTTACATCAGTTATGCACGTATATGACAATTGCAGTACAGTACATGCATCGATAAGTGGGGAAAAGGGAGTGCTTCACTTTAAGTACATTTTCACTTTACATACATGCTCCGGTCCCATTGCGTACGTTAATGCGGGGTGTGCCTGTATTTAACATAAACTTCTTGCCCCAAACAAGCAATGTCCTTTTAACCCTTTTTAGTGTTAACGAGGACAGCAATGCCTTGCTCTGAACAGCTTCTTTAAGCCCTTAGGCACTTGTCCTAATCACTGTATACATGCAATGAGTGGAGCATATGGTACCCTCTGATGACCTCATTTAAAGTGTCAGTTATATTGTATAGCTCTGTATTTATGAGCATAAGACAGGAATTCTGCACAATGCGAGGCCTTGCACATTCTACGAGCAGATGTTGCATTATTTTCATGCTTTCTTGGTAGACTTTTAGGTAGGAAAATAAAATGCAACCACAAACAAAGGTTTTCAGTGCTGGTTGTACCTAAAGGTTGTGATACTGTTTATTGGACAATAAAGAACTGATAAATGCTGTGTATAAGCTTTAACGACCGCACAGTCTCTTGTTCAGATGGGACAGCAATGCTTAAGTAAGGAAGTGTGTCTGTTATTAAAATGCGGGTGGCATATGCAGGAGTTTCATTTCATTGGCGCTCTAAGCAGCATCAGCTTCACAATCGAGATGTCCATGCTCTACCCAACATGGTATTCTTCTATCTCACTGGTAAACGCACCACAAGAGTGCCCAGCCTACTGCTCTGTTGTGGCTCAATGTTGTTACTTACAACAACCACTTGTGTGTCAATGAAATGCAAGAAACAAGTACAGAGTCATATTATATGCCAGAGGAAACTGACGCAAAAGAACATTCCTATAAAACACCAAGGCATAAATAGTGGCAGCTTGATACAACGCCCTTTGTGTAATACAAAGATGTCCCTTAAAATGTAAAAATGCCACAATGCAGGTGATGGACATGTGCCCCTAAAGAACAATTTAAAGGCCCGCTTAGACTTCTTATCAGTCAGTGGTTCTCAGATATTGCAATTTAACATCCCACGGTCACAGAATCACAGCTCTCCAGTGAGAGATTGCAGAGCCCCAATGTTACTAAAGGACTTGTCTTGAGTTGAATTCCAAGGATGTGTCTTCTGTAGCCTAGCCTTAAATAGGGTTGTCTTGTTTGCAGCAATAATGAAAGCCCTCATTGGGAATAATTAATACATTGTACCCAGTTGCTAATATTATTCGGAAGCCCTGTGGCAACACATTTCCTTTAATTATGTCTCGCTGTTGAAAGAAGCTAATTGGAAGGAATTACTTTAGGTATACGCTACATGTAGTAACACACCTGAATCTCATACATCAATCCAACATTTCTGCTAAAATAAAATAAAAAATAAGATTGTAAGATATACAGAGCAGGGACTTGGGCATTCAATTATAATCAAATAATAATAATAATTCAATAATAATTCTACATTGCAGTGCTAAGTAAAAAAAATGTGCTTAACATTAGTGATATTAATTTTTCATACATTCATAATACACTGTGTGTACATTTTAGACCCGTTCTGTATTTGCTTTACATGCCTTGCATAATAATATGCCTTCCTTGCCTGTTCTTTCTGTATATACTGATCCACACAACGTAACCTTGGTGGTAAAACATGAACAAATGCTCATGTAACTGTAAGTCATAAAATGTCAATGCATTATTGAATACACATTTTATTAAAAAATAATTAGAACCAGGGTTTATTCCTCCTAGCAATCCTCCCGGACACAGAATAAATAACTCACTTTGCTCCCTGGCTGCATTGTGCACTTGGCTAAAAGCCTCACAGGTGTCTTCAGAAAACCAGTCAAGAAATCTCTGCAAGTCCCAGGACAGAATAACTTTTTCCCGTGCCAGATTCATGCACCATTGCTGCGTCGTTTCTTCTCACGTACCCACAGGGAGGTGAAGAAGTGAATCAATTTGCAAAAATATCCTGGTCTCCCAGAGAAAGTCCCAGTTCTGTAGAAAAGAGGAATCTTTAAACAGTGTTGGTTAGAATCGCCAAACTATGTTTTTTTGTATAAGTTACATTTTGTGCAAGCCCAACTTTTTTTTTTAATCTTGTGTTTTATGGACATGTTAAGACAACAAAGAAGGATGAGGGTGGGGTACAAAAGCAAGCGGGGGGAGAAGGGTGCAGGATTTAAACATTGTGTTACCAAGGCATTTCACATGATGTCACAGATAGAAGAGGAAGGGGTCCATGGTTCGGGTGTATGAGGGGTAAATGGGAGGGTTACGGTTTCGTCACGCAGTGTCGTTTGTCTTATTTTCTTTATAATAATGTCGTGGAGGATATCTCGTCTGTGTTTCTGGCATATGTAAACCGTGGTGACCAAATCTTCGGAGACGTACTGACCGTGTCATTAAGGTAGGCCATACGCTTCTCCGTTACCATGACTCCCATATTCAGCTTTTAACGGATGCTAAAGAGGGGGGTTTGGGAATCCTTCCATTTCTTAGCAAATAGGCATCTAGTTGCCAACAGTACCTGAATACTGACCTTATCTTGCAGTTACATAGGTCGGGGATACGGACCTTATCTTGCAGTTACATAGGTCTGGGATACAGACCTTATCTTGCAGTTACATAGGTCTGGGATACTGACCTTATCTTCCCGTTACGTAGGTCTGGGATACAGACCTTATCTTGCAGTTACGTAGGTTTGGGATATGGACCTTATCTTGCAGTTACGTAGGTCTGGGATACGGACCTTATCTTGCAGTTACATAGGTCTGGGAT
>CM071583.1:16327341-16425838 GCA_036426205.1 Ascaphus truei
ACCTTATCTTGCAGTTACGTAGGTCTGGGATACGGACCTTATCTTGCAGTTACGTAGGTCTGGGATACTGACCTTATCTTGCCGTTACGTAGGTCTGGGATACAGACCTTATCTTGCAGTTACGTAGGTCTGGGATACTGACCTTATCTTGCAGTTACGTAGGTCTGGGATACTGACCTTACTGCAGTTACTATGTCGGGGATAGACCTTATCTTTCAGCATTAGCTAGTCTGGGATACTGACCTTATCTTGCATTTACTATAGTCTGGGATACTGACCTTATCTTGCCCGTTACTTAGTCTGGGATACTAGACCTTATCTTGCAGTTACGTACGATCGACTAGTTTGGTCTGCTGGATTGGACCCTTTCTTGCAGTTACCGTAGGTTCGGGATCACTCGGAGTCCTCTATACGGACCTACTGCCTGTGTGACAGGACCTTATCTTGCAGTTACCGTAGGTCTGGGATACGGACCTTATCTTGCAGTTACATCGGTCTGGGATACGGACCTTATCTTGCAGTTACTAGTCTGGATAGGTACCTTATCTTGCATTACGTAGGTCGGATAGCGACCTATTGCAGTTACTAGGTCTGGATACTGACCTATCTTGCCCTTACGTAGTCTGGGAACTGACCTTATCTTGCAGTTTGATCGTCTGGGATACTGACCTTATCTTTGCAGTTACGTAGGTCTGGGATACCGGACCTTATCTTGCAGTTACGTAACGGTCTGGGATCGGACCTTATCTTTGCAGTTACGTAGGTCTGGGATACGGACCTTTCTTGCCGTTACGTATGTCGGATACAGCCCTTCAATCTTGCAGTTACGTAGGTCTGGGATACTGACCTTATCTTGCCGTTACGTAGGTCTGGGATACAACCTTATCTTGCAGTTACGTAGGTCCTTGGGATACTGACCTTATCTTGCAGTTTACTTAGGTCTGGGATACTGACCTTTAATCTTGCAGGTTCTCTGTAGGTCTGGGATACGACCTTATCTTGCAGTACTGTAGTCTGGATACTGACCTTACTTGCAGTTACATAGGTCTGGGATACGGACCTTATCTGCAGTTACTAGGTCTGGGATCTGGACTCTTATTCTTGGGCCCGTTACGTAGGTCTGGGATACGGACCTTTCTTGCAGTTACGTAGGTCTGTGGATACTGACGGCGGACTTATCTTGCCGTTACGTAGGTCTGGGATAACAGACCTTACTTGCATTATAGTCGGGGATACGACCTTATCTTGCAGTTACCCTAGGTTCTAGGGATACGGACTTTCTTGTCAGTCGTAGGTCTGGGATACTGACCTTTACTTCGCAGTTCCTAGGTACGGGATACGGACTTACTGCAGTTACTAGTCTGACGGCTATCTTGCAGTTACGTAGGTCTGGATACTGCCTTCTTTGCAGTTCTGTCTTGGTACTGACCTTACCTTGCGTTACGTATTCTGGGACACGACCTTATCTTTGCAGTTACGTAGGTCTGGGATACGGCTTATCTTGCAGTTACGTAGGTCTGGGATACTCTGACCTTTACTTTGCTAGTTTAGCGATAGGTCTGGGATACGGACCTTATCTTGCAGTTACACTAGGTCTGGGATACGACCTTTTATCTTGCAGTACGTAGGTCTGGGATACGACCTTATCTTGCAGTTCGTAGGTCTGGATACGACCTTATCTTGCCGTTCCGTGTGGTCTGGGATACGGACCTTATCTTGCGGTTTACCGGGTCGGTGGATCCGGGCCTTATCTTGCCGTTCGTAGGTCTGGATACTGGACCTTATCTTGCCGGTCGTAGCTCGGTTACTGGGCCTTATCTTGCCGTTACGTAGGTATGGGTCTCGAACCTTATCTTTGCCGTACGTAGGTTCCTGGGATTACTGACCTTTTCTTTCCGGGTCCCTGTAGGTCTGGGTTACGGGCCTTATCTTGCAGTTACGTAGGTCTGGGATATGCTGTCCCAGAATTATAAACCAGGGACCTCTGGTTTAGAATTTGATTTACAATCTGTATGACTCTGTGCCACATGTGTGCCAATTTGGGGCATGACTGCCATATGTGCAACATTGTTCCCCTTTGTCCACAATGCCTCCAGCACACATGATGCTGATGCTAATGGGAATATTTTATGTAATGTAGTCGGTGTGTAGTATCATTGGTATAGTATTTTATATACATTTTCTTTGACTATCATACATATAGAAACCTTGTCTGTCCTCCCTATCTCGGTAAATCCCAACTCTCTCCCCCATGCTGACATGTGGGACTCTTTTGATTCTCTCCCTTCAGTTACTAGCATTCTGTAGCGGGTGGCGGTAATACCCCTTCCCGAGTCCCCCTCCTGGCACCTTAATTGAAAGTGGGTCATATCCTCTCGGGGTTTACGTTTAGTTAAAAAATGTCACATTTGAAGAAAATGGAGAAATTCAGAGTTTGGGAACTGAAACTGGTCTCGTAGCGAGATAAATGATCTGGTATTTTGTTTATCTCTAATATCGCAAACTGAGTATAAACCTGCTTTCTTCCAGCATGAGAACCCGTTTCTATCGAGACCCACCGGGAAGGTTGGATTCCCAAAAAAGGGGGTGAGAGAGAATGGGATTTTGCTTAAATGATATAAGAATTTGAATGTATCCCAAATTTGACAGCGATGTCCAATTATGGAGTTATCGTAGATTTCTTTTGGTCTATGTTTTTTGGGCAGCCATAGTGACTCTGCTAATCTCAGATTGCCTGTTAAATTTGAGTGCAAGTCCTACTTTGACTCCAATATATATTTTTGGCTCAAGTAAAACTCTCCTGATTGAGTCTTCCAGTAACTGGGAATCGTTGAAGTTAGGAGCCTCGGTAGCCACATGGTCGGGACTAGAGATGGGTGAATTGGTCCAAATGCCCTTCCCGGATATTCCTCTATTCTCGGAAATACTCCTCGGATTTTGAATGAAAAGTATAGGAATATATATGTACTGTATCCTTAATACATATAACTATACACCTAAATCTATATACTGGACTCACAATGAGGCCCTTACCAGAACTCCAAGGAACCTTCTTGTAGAACATTGGGTGGAGCTTTATAAACCCTTCTATCTCCCTTTGGGAACATTAGTGGTCACCGGAAATCCTACATCATGGTGGGGAGGGGTAATACCAGAGGGATCCCATCCAGTTAACCCATTAAGGCCGGTAACCCCTTACAGGCAGTCCTCGGTTATCCGACACAATGCGTTACTCAAAATGGCATTGAATAATGAAACGTTGTAAAGTGAAACACATTTTCCCATAGGAACACTGTTTAAATGAAAGGTTCCGTTCCTGAAGGCATTTTTAACACTAAAATACAACAAATATTTTATGCAAGCAATAAGATATGCAGCACACACATAAATTATATAGTGTATATACTGTATTATATATCTTAATATATAAAATCGAATGGTTTGTACTAGCTGCGGTGAATCTGATTGGTCCTCAGCCTCTGGCCAATCAGATTGGTGGGTCTGACGTCACCCAACTGCCACTCTCTTCCCCCTCGGCCACACACACACACACACACCCCTCTCTCTTTCCCGGCGCTCATTTCTCCCTCCCGGCGCTCATCTCTTCCTCCCTCCCAGCGCTCATCTCTCCCTCCCGGTGCTCATCTCTCCCTCCCTCCCGGCGCTCATCTCTCCCTCCCTCCCGGCGCTCATCTCTCCCTCCCGGCGCTCATCTCTGCATCCCGGTGCTCCGCTCATCTCTCCCTCCCGGCGCCCATCTCTCCCTCCCGGCGCTCATCTCTCCCTCCCGGCGCTCCGCTCACCTCGCCCTCCCGGCGCTCCGCTCTCCTCTCCCTCCCTCCCTGGCGGGGGAACAGGCAGTGGCCAGGCAGGCTGCAGCTGCCTCGCGGCGCCTAAAATGGTGGCTCCAGGAAGTAGAGGTAGGTGTCGCGTGTGTGTCGCTCTAGATGTGTGTGTGTGTCACTGTGTGTGTGTGTGTCACCGTTTTGGCGTTGTAAAAATGAACATAGGTATGCATTGCACAGCGTTGGATAAGCCATTTGTTGTAAAACGAGGACTGTCTGTATATTAACTAGTAGTGCCCAAAGGGAGGGCTAACCTAGCATTGAACTATCTCAGATATTGGATATCGTTCCTGTCACAGCATACTTTTTAACTCTACTGTTTTTTTTAGGATTTTGCCAGCCGCAAATGCCCAACATTTACCACATTGGTGAATTTTTTACCAAGTTTTCGCCCATCTCTGACCTTTAGGAGTCATGAGTGAGCCTGCTCTGTGTTCTCCTCATGCGTTGTGACTTCTGATTGGACAGCTGTTTAAATGTCCACGGAGAACACTGGTAACTAAACCGGCACCTTGGAAATGAGGAGCTAAAAATAATGCAGATCTGTTTTGGGGGCCTCTTGGTATTTAGGAGGTTTGCTGCTTAATATATCATTGTTCTTTCATTGTAACAGTAACACATGCTATCTATGAGTTTGCTATGTTGCATATACAATGAGGCAACTGTATCAAGACTAAGTGGTTCTGGGGCTAAACACGGTTTCATTTGCATCAAGGATCGTATTGATTTTTTCTTTGATACATCTGGAGCAATGATTTTGCCCCAGAATTGCCCCACTTTTGCCTTGATACAAAACAAAACTTCAGAATATGAAGAAATAGCCCTTTGTGTTTCCATGTAACACCTCAGCACCGGAGTCGCGTTCAGTTCTCTGCTGTCGCGCTCAGTTCTCTGCTGTCGCGTTCAGTTCTCTGCTGTCGCGTTCAGTTCTCTGCTGTCGCGTTCAGTTCTCTGCTGTCGCGTTCAGTTCTCTGCTGTCGCGTTCAGTTCTCTGCTGGCGCATTCTTTCCTCTTGCGATTGCCTGAGGAGAAAACACTCATTTGTAGTCGTTTGCAATATTGAGAACAGTGAGCAATTCTTTCAGCGGTTTGGGCGGCTTGCCTGAGTCTCCCACTCTGAATTTAACTCATTTGCTGTTGGACGGGCCAGCAGTAAAGAAGGGGTTAAACAGACTTCATGTGGGAAAAGCAAGGTTAGATATCCTCTATGTTCTGTGAGACAAAGGTTTTTTTATTGAACTATTGTTGCTTTCCGGTGACAAAACCTCCTCTTCCATTCTTAACCATTTTACTGCCATTGCTTTTAGGACCTAACCACCCAGACTGGAGCACCTAACCCCAAAACCCACTATCCCCCCTCCTCCCCCTCCCCCACCGCCTCAAACCCCCAGATAACCCCCTATATTACAGCCAGATTAGTTCTCAATGTGAATGGGTTAAGTGGTATTTTTTCTCATTAACCCATTGAGTGCCTAAAAGGCTATCTCCTTAAGAGGTCCTAGGTAGCTTCACTGAAGGGGTTAGAGACCACTTAATGTATATTGTACTTTTTATATTAATAATGTTAGATATGTTATGCAATTTACGTTCCTACGTCTTAGTGCCCCCGTCATTGCTAAACCAATTGCCTCTTTAATTAACTGAATCTTATCTTCTGGCCGTATCCCTGAAGTCTGGGAAACTGCTCGATTCCCTCCAGTCTTCAAAAGCGTTGACAAAAACCATTGTCTCCAACTACAGACCTATTTCTATTCTACCGATACTATCCAAAATCATGGGAAAGAGTGTTTATTCCTAATTAAACAACTATTATAACAAAGTAACATTTCCTTAGCCCATTCCTATTTGGCTTTCAACCAAATCACTCGCCAATAACAAGGCTCCTACAAATCTGCAGTGAGATCCAGTGTGGAACAGACCATCGACAATTGGCCTGGGCAATATTCCTAGATTTGGCAAAGGCTTTCAGTACTGTTGACCAAGCTATCATGTTAAACAAGCTCTTGTACTCTTTAATTGGACCATATGCTTTACATTGGGTTGTCTCTTATTTATCAGAAAGATACCAACATGTCTCTATCTCAGGCTCTAACTCTAATCTCGTAGACGTTACCCCCAAGGCTCTGTTCTGGGGCCCTTACTTGTTTCTGTCATTATGAACAACTTGCCCTCAGTTTGTAAGACAGCGTATATGCATATGTACAGTATGCTGGTGATATTATCCTGGTATACATGCAACACCATCCTTTGTGACCTTGAAAATGTCCTGCATTGTGTAAGGTTGAAAACGGGATCACTCAAAACACACGGTTTTTAAACACTGAGAAAACAGTACCTACTGTAGTGTATGCTACTTTAGACCAGGGGTGTGCAAATTTTTGAAGTTCTTCCCTCCCATGCCTGCTCCCTGCACTGCTCGTGCTCCCCCCATACCTCTTTGGTCGTTGCCATACCGACGTGTCACACCAGACATCTGAATGACAGTAAGTAGGGTTGCAGAGGCCTCACGCAATCCCCCGGCATTTCATTTTAATGCCGCGGGGACGAGCGCGGTGCCTCTGCAACCGCCCCCCCCCCCTGAAAAATCCCTGGCCCCCCCCCCCTACTTTAGACTAAGGCTCAATTTCTTCAGCTTCCAATGAAAGAGTAACTGATCAAACCCAATTCTAACACTAATGTAGTCTCAGTTACTAGCTATAAATATTTGGGTATATGGCTGGACTCCCATCTAACAATTGGTCTGCATATTAATAAACTGACACCCAAAACGTATTCCAAACAAACTTTGGATTTGGGTGTACTTTATAGAAATAAATCCTGTGGCCCTCGGTACCTTCAAATACTTTCTGGACAAGTTCCCCGATTATCTGAGCATGCTTCTCACCCCTACTGCACACAGCACTCATCTCCTTACATCCGCCTCCAGAGACCTGCTCATGGTTTCAAGGTTCAATAACGAATCCGGTCACTCTTCCTTCTCTTACCGTGCACCGCACTTCTGGAACAATTTACCGGAGTCTCGCAAGACTGCCTCCAGTCTATGTTCTTTAAAGACCTCGACTGTTTCATACTTTAATCGTGTTTGTAACTGTATTTGCATCTCAATGTATTTCTTCTGGTGAAATATTTGATACATAAATGTGTGTGTTTTTATTTGTACAATAGCCTAAAGCCGTATTAGCAAGCTTTGACTTATAGGACTGAGTCTTTCATCTACATGGGCAGTTACTACTTGTGACGGGGTGGGTGATGGGGGTAGGTGCCCCAAGGAGGGTGATTAAGCACCCATGGAAGTGGGGTATATCTCCTTGTTTAATACAGCACAATAATGACATACAATACCTTACTAGGTCCTCTGTATGCAAGGGTGCATTGGTAGTCAAGTATTTATCTACCTTTAGTGAGTCTAGTCCTTAGATTGCAAGCTTTTGGGACAAGATTTCAGTGCAGATTCCTAAAGTTTACCACTAGGCACAAATATATGAATATATGCCTTTGTCTGCCCGGCCTGTGTGTACAAAGCAACCCTCGGGTATGAAGGTGTTTAACGTTGCACAATCTCGCAGCGATCGGAGGAATGTATCTATACATGCATTGTTGGAATTTATTTGTACAGTAACTGAAAGGAAATAGTTCACCTCCTAACTCTATTCTTTTTTAATCAGTGCAAACAGAATGGGTGTGAGCAATATACAATCCCGTACCGGAACTCCAGCCTGTGGCTATTGTAAGGCCGGGTTACTCTCGATAAAAACTCTTGTATGGGCTTTTTTTCTCACCAAAATGTTGTTTTGTCTGCCTTTTATTTGGAAGTTATCTTGATTTCCTCACCCCCCTCTGAAGAAGAAACTTTGTGGCCTTGTTGGCTCATGTGCCCGATTAGAGTTACCCTCTTCGCCTCCTGCGGTGCCCGTAATGAATTGAGATTAGAAATGACCCAGATGCCAAAATTTCCCTCATTTAAAACTGAATTTAATGTTGTTTTTATTTCCTGCCCTGAACACTTTGTAACAAATTGTTCTATCTGTGATCTTGTCTTTAACTGATAATATTAACGAGTGCAAACGAGACCGTGTTTAGAAGAATGACGCTGATGATATTGTTGGCTCTGGGAAGTGTATGGGTTAATGCCGTGTCAGAGCGTACGCCGATATACAGACAAAGGGCCGCGCTTTCTGCTCTATAAACATAATACAAACATTTGGGAAATGAGGTGGGAAAACCATTTCACCCTTATTTATATTAGGAATGTGCCCGCTCCGAGAAAATACAGCATTATTATATAGTTCAGGGGCGGCCAACGCCAGTCCTCAAGAGCTACCAACAGGTCAGGTTTTCAGGATATCCCTGCTTTAGCACAGGTGGTGCAGTCTTTGACTGAGTCACTGATTGAGCCACCTATGCTGACGCAGGGATATCCAGAAAACCTGACCTGTTGGTAGCTCTTTAGGACTAGAGTTGGCCGCCCCTGATATAGTATATAATATATATACCTAATGACAGGATAGTATATAATATATATACCTAAGACCTGATAGTCATATAACTATAATATACCTAATGACCGATATCATATATATATATACCTAATGACAGGATATTATAGAAAAACTATATATACCTAATGACAGGATAGTATATAATATATATACCTAATGACAGGATAGTATATAATATATATACCTAATGACAGGATAGTATAATAATATATATACCTAATGACAGGATAGTATATAATATATATACCTAATGACAGGATGATAGATAATATATATACCTAATACAGGATAGTATATAATATATATACCTATTCAGGAAGGTATATAATATATATACCTAATGACAGGATAGTATATAATATATATACCTAATGACAGGATGACTGGCGTTTCTTTTACGCTGTAAAAGGCCATTTCCTAAGTGTGAGAAGTGCAATGAATTCATCACTGGGAGTGGCATCCAGACCTGGGCAGCATTACACAGCGCACGGGGATGGGCACGGGGGTGGGCACGGGGATGGGCACGGGGGGGTGGCACGGAT
Source organism: Ascaphus truei (assembly GCA_036426205.1). NCBI lineage: Eukaryota > Metazoa > Chordata > Amphibia > Anura > Ascaphidae > Ascaphus > Ascaphus truei. The sequence goes on from CM071583.1 coordinate 16,336,228, forward strand.
GGGCACGGGGTGGGCACGGGATGGGCACGGGGATGTGGACAGGGATGGCATGGGGATGGGACGGGGATGGGTGTGCAACGGGGGATCGCACGGGGACGGGGATGGCACGGGATGGGCCACGGTACAGGAGGTACAGGGATGGGCACGGGGATGGGGACAGTGATGGGCACGGGATCGGCACGGGGATGGGCACGGGGATCGGCACGGGGATGGGGACAGGGATGGGGACGGGGATGGGGACAGGGATCGGCACGGGGATAGGGGCAGGATGGGCACGGGGATGGGGAAAGGGATGGGCACGGGATGGGCACGGGGATGGGGAAAGGGATGGGCACGGGGATGGGGACAGGGATGGGGACAGGGATCGGCACAGGGACGGGCGGGGACATGGATCGGCACATTGCGGGGAACAGGGATGGCACGGGATGTGAAGGGTCGCAACGGGATGGATGGACAGGATTCGGCACGGGGATAGGAACGGGATGGGTAGGTGCACGGGATGGGGACAAGGATTGGGCACGGATGGGTGACAGGGATGGGACACGGGATCGACACGGGATGGGCACGGGGATAGGGACAGGTCAGGCACGGGATAGGGGACAGGGATTTGCACTGGGATGAGGGGAAGGATTCACGGATGGGCAGGGATGGTCACGGGGATGGGGAAGGTATGGGTCACGTATGGGGACAGTGATGGGCACGGGATGTCGTACAGGGATCAGCACTGGAATGAGACCGGGATGTTCATGGGGATGGGGATACAAGGGATCGTACGGGGGAGTGCGGACAGTGTTGTCCGGTATGGGGACAGTGATGGGCATGCGGGACTGGGGACCTGATGGGCACTGTGATGTGATATAAACGGTATGGGCACCGGTTGTTGGCTATTTATGGGCACGTGGATTGGGCATGGATAGGCAACGGGATGGGATCCTTGGAATGGGGATGGGGATGGGACCAGGGATGGGCACGGTGATGGGGATGGGACAGGGATGGGCACGGGGATGGGGAAGGGGATGAGCACAGGGATGGGGATGGGCACGGGGATGGGGATGGGCACGGGGATGGGCACGGGAATGGGCACGGGGATGGGGGATGGGCACGGGGATGGGGATGGGGATGGGCACGGGGATGGGCACGGGGATTGGCACGGGGATGGGACAGGGATCGCCATGGGGATGAGCACGGGGATGGGGCAGGGATCGCCACGGGGATGGGCACAGGGATGGGCACAGGGATGGGCACGGGGATGAGCATGGGGATGGGCACGGGGATGTGGATGGGCACAGGGATGAGCACGGGGATGGGCACAGGGATGGGCACGGGGACGGGGATGAGCACGGGGATGAGCACAGGGATGGGCACGGGGATGGGGATGGGCACGGGGATGGGATGGGGATGGGACGGGGATGGGCACGGGGATGGGGACAGGGATGGGCATGGGGATGGGACAAGGATGAGCACGGGGATGGGCACGGGGATGGGACAGGAATGAGCATGGGGATGGGGATGGGGATGGGACAGGGATGAGCATGGGGATGGGCATGGGGATGGGACAGGGATGGGCATGGGGATGGGCACGGGGATGGGGATGGGACGGGGATGGGGACAAGTATGGGCACGGGGATGGGGACCGCGATCAGCACGGGGATGGGACAGGGATGGGCACGGGGATGGGACAGGGATGGGCACGGGGATGGGCGAAAGGAGTTTGGGGATCCACACAAACCCCAAATCAGCAGAGAGAGCAGCTGGTGACAGGACACTGGCTGCACTGTGGCCAGCGAGGACTGGAGCGTTCACCAGAGGACCTGCTTTGTTATCTACAAACAAACTCCATGGTAAACTCATGCTGGGGTGTAGCATCTCGCGATATGTTATTATATCAGGACATCAATGTGGTAAGGTTCATTTCAACATGGGAATAATATATAGTATTGTATGTCTTTATTTATATAGAGCCATTAATGTACATAGCGCTTCACAGCAGTAATACATGTGGTAATCATATAAATAACAAATAATATAAATAGCGGGTCATGGGAATAAGTGCTTCATACATAGAAGTAACATTAAGGAAGAGGAGTCCCTGCTCCGAGGAGCTTACAATCTAATTGGTAGGTAGGGAGAACGTACAGAGACAGTTGGAGGGCGTTCTAGTAAGTGCGTCTGCAGGGGGCCAAGCTTTATGTATCATGTGTTCAGAATATCCACAGTGCTATTCATATGCTTCTTTAAGCAAGTGTGTGTTAAGGTGGGTCTTAAAGGTGGATAGAGAGTGTGCTAGACGGATATTGAGGGGAAGGGCATTCCAGATGTGTGGGGCAGTCAGTGAGAAAGTTTAAGGCGGGAGAGGGCTTTAGATACAAAGGGGGTAGAAAGAAGACATCCTTGAGCAGAACGCAAGAGTCGGGATGGTGCATAGCGAGAAATTAGGGCTGAGATGCAAAGAGGTGCAGAAGAGTGTAAAGATTTAAAAGTGAGGAGGAGAATTGTATATATATGAACTATTATCTTCACCTCAGGTATTTCCCCCACATACAAGGCAGTAACGAGGATATTTGAATGTGATTATTTTAATCCTGCATCTCTTAGCATCAATGTATCATGTAGTAACAAAGGAGGGAGGGGGGGGTATGATACCTTTTATTGGACCAACAAGTAGTTATTATGTTACAAGCTTCCCAACCTCTCAGGGACCTTCATCGGGTACGGCAGAAATACAGAAACAATATATTATTATACAGCGATTGTAAGAGCGATATCTGGTTGCAATCAAGGTATCTGTCTTTAATACTACTCCATGTGAGTCAGTTTGTGATTTGGGCGGTGTCATCGGGAGAAGTCAGGAAGGAGTTAAATGACGCACGTCAATAGGATTGTGCCGTTCTACTTTTCCACCTATTACCTGCACCCAGACGCTCCAGCGTTGGTATAAACCTCGCACGCTGCCTCGTGTGTGAGAAACGCTTCCATTTACACGGCAGCAAACAGAGCGATACTAAGTCACCCCGTCCATCTACTCACCGGATCGCCCGGTGTCATTCCTTTTACGCCCTGTCACCTACAATCCCCAATAGCTGCATAATGCCTCCTGGACAGAACGCCCGTATCGCCCGTCATTTGCTGCTGTTAGATATCTGAAAATATTAAAGCAGGGATATCCTGAAAGCCTGACCTTGAGTACAGGACCCCCCCGCCCACCCCCCCTGACCCGCTCCCCCTCCCCCCCTCCCCCCCTCCCCCTCCCCACAGAAGCCCCCTCCTGCCTGTCCCCCCTCCCCCCCTCCCACAAGAGAGGACGACTTGCTTATGAAGGACTTTGATCTGGGGGGCACTATATTCCTGTGAATACACGCTTCTGGTTTCAATCCACGAGCCCTAACTTGGTTTTACAGACCTCAGGTTGGCTCAGAGACAGTTTAAATCCTTTTTTTAATAGCTCTTTAAACCACATCTGAATCTAAGTGTGTGGTGCACAAATCTCAGCAGTTTGAATTGAGGCTCGTTGTTACACATTCGTGGCCAGAAATGCGTATATTTTGAAAAATATATATATTATTTTAACTTGGCTGATATTTTCTGGGCTGCTGCAGCTGATACTTTGTCAATTCATTTTTTCCTGGTAACAATTTGCTGGAGTTCTGTTGAGCAGAGAAATCAGTTCAACTACGTGACTCTTATTTTAATTTAATTAACTGTAAATGTATTTATCAACATTTAATTTACACGTTTTAAAATAAAAATATTAATTACAAAATATAAAGTAATAGTACAATAAAAGCAATTAATAATAAGAAATAACCAGGAATATCTGGGCCAATTCTTTCGAACAGTCTCGTTAACTAATTGCTTTTGTTTGTAGAAGTGTCTTTGTCAGTGTCGGCTCCTTGTGACTTTGGGCAACTCACTGTATCCCCCTGCTGACTCCTCCCACTGCGCCATGATGCAGTTCACTGATTGTTAATCTCACTTTACCCTTAAAGTAAAAAATAACTCTGTATTGACACATAGTCGCTGGAGCCGGGGCAGTTTTGCTTCGTAACACCACATGCTAAAAACTGCAGCCATTCATACATTTTACTCAACTGGCTATTTCAAAGGGGATTTGGGGTTACTGAGCTGTGAAATAGATTTGTAAGGCTGAATAATCTAAACCCAGGGAGGAGGAGGGCTTCTTTCCAGATGACTTCAAACTATAATGGTGACTGAGTACAAAGGATAGTATCTGAAATTGCAGAATAAACATCTTAAAAGCTAACACATGAATTCCTAATGGCTTTTTTGTTGTTGTCATTATACATTTAAGTAACCCCATCGCTATCAGAGGGGCCTGCAACACATTGCTTTGAAATTCGTATTAAAAATACTGTTAAGGTTTATTGTTATTAATAATAATAAAATAAGTATTATTATATCCCGTGGGCTGGCGACACCGATTCTAAGTACGGAGAAGCACAACTGATCTTATTCCCACAAGGAGGCACTTTCCTCTGGGAGAATAACTCACCGAGGGGCCACGGCCACGGACCCTTTCTGCATTCGAGGACCGGACTTGAAGGGGAAGGAGAGGGTGCATGACCAGCCCTCCACGGGAGCGAGGATGGCGAGCAGCCCCCTAAAACCCCGGGGGGGGTGGGGGGGGGAAGCATGGAACATATAGTAAAAAGTAAGAAAACTAGTACTACTTAATACTTATTCCAACATTTAAAACCAGAGACAGAACATGAAACACAGACAGAGCCCAGTGCACATCCAAAGACACAAATACACCGTACAGTGCCTAAATATATATATATATATATATATATATAAATATCTTTTGAATAAAATGGTCTTTTAGTTTAACTCTTTGGCAAAAGTGTTGTAAGCCCTTGAGCCCCTCCAAGGCAGACCACGTCTCAAGGGTCCTAACACTAATATAAATTCTTAGTAACCTGTACATTACCAGGAAGAATGGTTTCTAATAAATCTGTCAAAATGAGTTGCATAGTTCTAAGTCTGATTGAAGCTCTTATTAACCTGTACATTACCAGGAGAAGCACTCTGTATTAGATTTGTCGCAATCAAACTGCACGCAAGTTCCCATGAGTGTGGAAGGTGGAATGGGTTCAATATGAGCTTATAGGGGCCCTGTATGTTTTTTACTTATTCCAACAGACAGGTCATGAAATATAACTCTTTGGGGCGCCCTGCCGTTCATGAGAAAGCCCCACTGTGTGAGTCGGGACCTTCATTCAGTGGGTACTGACGTGGGATTCATAGCGGCCGTTCCACACGACCCTGGGTTTCCCTGGGATTTAAGTGCTAAGATTTGTAACAATTCTGGCAGGAATTCTCTTTGTTTGTATTATTTATGCAGCAGGATGTTATAATAGTGTTTGATTAATGTCTGCTGCTGGCTCACTGTATAGTGCATTAAATGTTGAGCTATTTCCCCTGCACGATGATAACATTCCGAATCCAGTCAGGCTTCAGTATGTGCACAAAATGAGCCGTGCAGAGCGTCGTTTTACAGCAGTGTTATACAAAGAGCCACCCAATGCAGAACACAGAGATCAAACCAGCAGAAGGAAGTGGCAGATAAGAGGAGGAACCCCGCTGCATATGGACACCAAATGTCATGCTACCCCCATGCCAGGAATCCACTCAGCCCCTTCAGTTCAGGGTGGTTTAATATCGGATCAAGCCTTTCGCTCCCCATTCGCTCAGCTGTTCCTCACACTTCCCTCATCCTTATGCACAGGGGCCTGTGTGTTTACATGCACTTACAGTAACTGACAATGCAGCTGCTGGGGGGGTGTGGTTCGGGTACATTTAAAATATGCACAGTTACAGTTTGCAAAAAAAAACCTAAGTATTATGAAACCTATTCAGGGGTTTGTATTTTATTTTTATTTTTTATTTGATTTAATTTGGTAAATGTGGCAATATTTATAATATATTTATGTAGTTTTTGGGATTCCTTGTTTCTAACAAGAAATTACAATCTTTTTTTATCATCTCACAACAATGTACACGTTGCGATCACTGACGTGCAATTTTAAAGGGACATTTGGGGATTACTGTATACTCTATAGCATAACATGGTTTGGAGGTGCCATGATTTCTAAGGAAAAACTCAAAATAATGGAAAATAAGGTGCTGGATGCTTAAACGTCCTGTTTTGTGCCTCTCTCTCTTACAGGGAATGCACCTTTAAGTTCACTACCTGCTGAGCAGTTGGAATACAGTAGTTGGCAATCAACCTTCTAGGCTTCCTCTGAGCCTCACAGCACATCCCCGATTCCACCAATAGCTCCCACATGACACAGACTGGGAGCGCTTCGATGCTACGTTAGCATTCCCAGTGCTTTTGCTTTGATGTACACTTGCACACATATTGCATGTTTGGCTGTGGGAGACTCACTTGATTTGGCGCTTTGATTTCGCAGCAGTTACACTGTACAGGAATCTACTAGATAATGAATATGTGCCCGTGGACATTTAGGGACTTATTTAATTAGACCTGAAGGGGGGTCTAAGCCCCCCTATTATTCAATCCCTATTAGGGATTGAATAAGCCCCTAAATAGTGTTTGTTTCCATAGGAACGGCCCTTAGCGGAAGGCAATCAGCTGACGGCCTCACTGGTGCTGAAGGGGTTATAACAAGAGGCACACACACCTGCGAGAGCATTCATTTAGAAAAAGTAAACCGCTTTCACTTATAATACTCCTCTATTCAGCTGTTTACACCTCTGGCTTACATACTGTCTGTCAGGGGCGGCCAACTCCAGTCATCGAGGCCAAAAACAGGCCAGGTGTTAAGGATATCCCTGCTTCAGCACAGAGGGCTCAATCATTCTGACTGAGTCACCTGTGCTGAAGCAGGGATATCCTTAACACCTGAGCTGTTGATGGCCCTTGAGGACTGGAGATGACCTCCCCTGCTGTATATTATTCTGAAGACCAGTGATCTGGTGCTGCCTCCTCTGACAGTGAATGGGTTAATGGGTCTAATGGGTTAGCACACTTGGAGAATCAGTGTGAGGTTTATAGTCTTCACAGACAAACGCGCTACTTTGCTGCGTCTCCGCCAACCGTTCTAACTGGGGCTGGCATGTCAAGCTACGTTACGTACAATTGCAAAGGATTAATGGCGCTGGCATCTCACCGTGAATGTGCCACCAGCGGCGTTTATGCGCTCGCTCACCAGAAACATACTCTCAAACTCAGCAGCTGTCTGGTTTGAAATTCAATTACAAGACACTAATTTGGAACCACCGTGTGCTGAAATTTAGAAAAAGTGTTTGTGAAAACAACAGAAGAGCTCCCCAGCCACATACAGTGTCGTTACGCCGAACTCCAGGGGGAAAGTTTGGCTCCTTAGCTCAAAAGGGCCTAAAACAACAGCGGTAGTGTATTCTAACAACAAGTCTTTGTAACACACCAGACGTTCAGCTCACAGACTGGGTCCTGTGCGGAGGGCAAAGGCCCTTAACGCTGTTGACATCCAGCATGGCCAGAGTAATTGGAGGGTCATAACAGGACTTATTGTTTCTTTATTTATGCATATTGCATCCTGACCACAACCAGGTGTCTGTGTGTGGTGTGTGTGTGTGGTGTGTGGAGTGTGTGGGGGTAGAGGGGGGAGAGAGCGTTGGGAGTATTAAGAGGCTGCAGAATTGCACATCGTTAGAGCCTACAGGGTGTGATGTATCCAGGGTCGGGAATGATGCACTCACGAATAGTCCATTATTGTCCTGTTTGGAGGTGCACATAATGTTAGTGAATATTTATCGAGGCGAGGTAGTCCTGTAGAGAATATATCGCTCTTATTTGTGTCATTTTAGCTTTGCATCTATGTTTCAAACGTGATTTGTATGGTCAATAATGTCACATTGTTACTGTTACATTTTTCCTTACAAGACGTTTTAGACGCACTTACACATAACATAGAATTGACACGCTCCCTAATTATACACAAAATGATTTCAAACAGATCCCCCAAAAATAAAAGTTCAGTAGCTCAAAGAATGAACTTTATGGATCAGGAATCTGACCGCATCTTAATATAAGGCCCATATTTCCATAGGTTACCTTCTGGCGCAGGAATACACCATATAGCCCATACAAGTCTTATGACAGAGTAAATAGTGCCAATATGTGTTACAGTATCAATCACAAAGAGAGAGAGGCGCTGGAACGAAATGCTGTGTGCTTATTGTGACTGTGTGTGTTTGCTTCAGATACTGGTACATTGATACAATTTATATGTCAAGTATCTCCTTTCTAACTCTGCTGATTATCTGTTATCTGTTATCCACTTAACCATTGCATTTACTTGCTAGCATAAATTACAAATATGCGGGACAGAAAAACATCTTCCTCCCTTTGCTGCCAGCAGGGCTTGCTGTACAATGTAGACTGTTTAATTTACGAAGGCAGGGCCCTTGACCGAGGGTGGTATGTAGAAATGTTTTACCTGTGGCACAAACTGGCATCTGGGTCCGGGGTTTTTCGCGTTCTTCTGGAACAATATCTTGAGCTGTAGAGTTATTTTTATCATTTACTAAATAAAAATGATTATGTCTTGAAAAACAAAAACAAACATACAGTATGAGGGATAATATAGGACAAGCAGGTGAAAGCAGGGAATCTCGGCACAGAGTGAACCACAAGGTCTTAACTGGCATTAAATGGTTACATTTGCTTCAAAATGTATCAGAAAGTGAATTTAGATACACATGAAACAACAAGGTTCCAATGAAATGAGTAATTATGTAATAACACAGTTTGGTGACACCGCCCTCTGCGTTAATGTTACATCCCTATGAATTAGATGATAAGCTCTTTGGCTGGGGTTTCACTTTTTTCTAATGAAGAGTGTCCTGTACTAAGATCTAGAGAAATGTCTCCCCGTGGGAGAAAAAGAAGGAAAAGGCCACTTTTTGTTACATTTCACATTTCTTCTCTTTAAACGCATGTATGGGAAACACTTGTGTTCGAGAGAAACTGAACACAAAAACCCTGACACCAGCAGGAGAAATGAATTCACTCCCAGGCCGTCCCCCAAACAAGGTGGAAGAAAGCTCATTCCTTCACTCAGAACATCTGCTGAAAAGTTGCTCTGGAAAACAAAATAAAGAGGAACAGCTTGAGCCTCTAGGTTAAAAGGCCACCCTCTTCCCACCAGGAGTCCCATTCAACCCATTCCAACGGCTGTATTTGACGTCTGAATGGGAGAGCGGGAGGCAGAGGAAGAGGGTATACAAAGAATCCGGGATGAGAAAGGCGAGAAGCTGCATCTCGTTACTTCTCCCACACGGGCTTTCTCTCTTTTTGTCACCGCCAGGCCATTCATTGCGGGACCTTTTTATTTCCTTGTTTAATTTAGATGGCGCGAGCTGTGAGAAAGTTCAGTTGGCGAAGGCCAGGCCGAATACTGAGCGCGATTACTAAACGTTGCTTTCCTCCACCGGGCAACGCCGTTTGATCAACCCAAAGGCCAAACCAGTCTCCTTGTCTTTCCTTTGAATTGATCACAATGCATGTTAACCCCTCCACCACCAGGCAGGAATTGCACGTGTATATATATGTGATTGGTTACAATGACCCCTGCGCTACTCCCGCAGTGTGTAACTTACTAAGTGCACCCGGTTTCTCATTCCGGAAGTGCGTTCATCACACAACAAAAGTACTTGGCAAATTTACAAGAAAAACGGTGATAAAAATTGGCATATAAAGCTGACGCCTTGGTGGACATTAACCCCTTCATTCCCGCAAGAGTATGCAACGCATGGCTCAAGAATCCCATTATTTAGTGTTAACTCCACAATGATCCCATTGGTTGATTCAAGCTGTCGAACAATCCCATTGGTTGATTCAAGCTGTCGAACAATCCCATTGGTTGATTCAGGCTGTCGAACAATCCCATTGGTTGATTCAGGCTGTCGAACAATCCCATTGGCTGGTGCAGGGGACATTTTTCTGACTCCAATAAAATGGTTTTGAAACATATGTGAGAATTTGGAATAATTTGGTCCTGTTTTAGGAATTTGTCGTGTGAAAAGATTTCTTGAGAAATACAGTGCTAAAGTGTTGTACATTTTGGAATAAAATCCTTGATTAATCCAGTGTACGGGAGAGGAGCGGCTCAGTGAGTGACTGGCACTGAGTGTGTATCAGGGGAACCTGGTTCAATTCCCGGTGTCGGCTCCTTGTGACCTTGGGCAAGTCACTTTATCTCCCTGTGCCTCGGGCACCAAAAATATAGATTGTAAGCTCCACGGGGCAGGGACCTGTGCCTGCAAAATCTCTCTGTAAAGTATTACATAAAACAGCAGCACTATACAAGAACATGCTATCATTATTATTACTGTAGTGATATTCTTTTCCATTAAGCTCTTTTTTTTCATACTAACCAGTGTTCTTTTAATGAAAAATATGTTGAATTTACAAATGGGCTATTTATAAATGTATTTTTGGTCTAATAAAAGCTGTCCACGCTATTTATCAATCAACATTATTTTATATGTGGCTTAATATATCTAACCCAATGAAGGGAGAATTTAGATCCTGAATATTTGTTGATATAAACTTTAGTTAGGGCGTTAAAAGGGTAACACATAACAAGAAGTTCTGAGAAAGTGTGTTCCATATATGTGACCAAACATGAACAGGACGATACACTGAGATACTTTTTATAATTATAGTTTGACTTATAGGACACTTTGTAGTTTTTTTTTTTTTTTTTTTTTTTTTTTTTATCGAAAGTGCCACCGAAGCGGAGAGGCGGAGAGGCGGAGAGGCGGAGAGGCGGAGAGGCGGAGTGAAGTCCTGCAGAATGTGTCTTTGTAAGGTGTTTCACAATGTGAAGTAAAGAAACTTCCTTTCTCTCCCTGGTCCTTTCTTCCGTGAATCTGTTCTCTTGTTAGCCGTCTATTCATTGTCACCCAGCCAAGACAGTTGTTATTGTCCAAGCCCGTGATTTCTCAGGCAGCCTCACAAAGGGTAAACAGGCTGAGATTTGCTTAAGATAATTCTCTTGCACCTGTGTACTGGGAGACTCATTGAAAGATTTCAACAGCAGAATGAAACCTCACTAGAACCATTGTGTGCCGCATTCCCTGGAATATTTGAAACCGCTCTCTCCGCACCTTGCTGTGTTTAGCTGAAAACAAACAGAAAAAACACCAAGTTTTGACAGCACTAAGGCAACACTCGGTGTTGTTGTTGATGTAAAGTTGCCAAGCGGATGCAGCTTTGGAGCCAGGAGACAGGATGACCTGTCTTGTTGTCAAACTTTCTGTCATTATGGGGATTTAATCTTCCTAATTCTTATTAAGGGCTATAGTAAGCTGATTGGTTTAACCTGTATCACATGACATTTACGTATATGGTGCCACATATTCAGCATGCTATAATTGACTTCTGGTCTTGTCACTGGGAGCTCTCTAGACAAGAACATACACTGCCGACACAGTTTATCCGAGTGCGGCTCATTCCGCAAGCCGGGAAATGTCCCGGCTTGCGAGCCGCACTCCCTCAGCGTGCCGCGCATCACAGATGCGCGGTCACGCATCATCGGGTGCCAGCGCCCCCTGCACGCGCGTCCAGGGCTCCCCGAGGGAGCCCTGGTGTCCCGCGATCGCGGGACGGCGGCAGGGGGTTCCGGGGGACCCGGCGGACCCGGCAGCGGTAGGGAGAGCGCCCCGATCAGAGGGCGCTCTTCCGCTGCTTCGGCGCGCGCCCGTTACCCTGCGGCGCGCGCCAGGATACTGCTGCGGCCAAGAACGGGCAAATGCTCGAATAAACTTGGCCGCAGCAGTATTCAAAAAACGAATATATTGCAAGAGTAAATGTCACTGCTGGGCTGATTGGTGTTTGTTCAGGGGTCATATATCTGTCCGTTTAACTGTACACATTACGGGTACAGTAACTCAAAGGAAGGGGCCGTTTGGCCTCTACCCAACGTGACTCGTACATGAGATGTGTGAGTCAAAATAACTGACTGGAAATGAAAAAATAAATATGCGTCCAAGAGACAAAGCATAGCTTTGCTGTCAAAAGGGCGGGGTATTTCTTTATTCCCATGTCAGAGAACGGTGAGTCGGTAACGTTGGGTGGGGTTGGAAGGAAACGTGATCCACACAACTGGAAAAACCTACCATGACTCTCATAGCCGCCTCCAGTTTAAGTTCTTTCAAGACCTCGGCTGCCTCACATTTTAATCTTGTCTGTAACTGTTAAATACGCCCATAACATACTGTATATTGTCTCTATCTGTCTATGAAATGTCTGTCAATATAACATGTAGCAATGTATTGTCATTATTAGTCTATGCCCTGGGCATACCTGAAAATGAAAGGTAACTCTCAATGTATTATCTCCCGGTAAAACATTTTATGAATAAATAAATGTTGCCGCATTATTTTCTTACACATCTCTTTCCTCTCTAATAATCATGGAGTCCACTTCTGGAATTGCTTTACTGTTGGATGGTTCATTATGGCAATGGGCATATCACCCTACAACTAACCTGCAACTATCCACCTGCCTGCCACACCCAATCCACACTGCATGTCTTGAGATGATCATGACATCCATCAGAAGTGGATTGTAGCCAAAATGCCAACAACATATTACAATCCAAAACATATACATTTTACATGTGTTACTTATAATCAATGTATCAAGGCAGTCTCCTCTGATGCTGACTCCTTCGCATCAGCTGAGACTTGGGAATAGGTAGTACCCGGATAAGAATAAATGGATCAATTATAATTGCATATTCTAATGTACAAAATATGCAGGCCAGGGATGGGCAACTCCAATCCTCGATGGCCACCAACAGGTCATGTTTTCAGGATATCCCTGCTTCAGCACAGGTTGCTCAATCAGTGGCTCAGTCCTTGACTATATTCTACTACTATAATTATAGTGTGTTATAAAGTGTCAATGGAGAAATGAAAATAATTATCAAAAACGTTTTGCTTCGTCGAGTTTTTAAAGATATTTTAGAGTGCTTCCCACCTGCAAACTGTTTTTTTGCCAGTGCTATATGTCACCGGCCTCTGGCAGCAACACTGCTTACATTCAAGAAGATGACTGCTCAGCAAAAGGGTTAACAGCGGACATTTGGCGTTCGCTCTTTTACCTAGCGGGGAGAGCACAGCTGCGGCTGACACAGAATCAGCATGAACTGGCAAATGTTTGGAATGTTGGCAGTTAGGAGCCGAGATGCGGTTCCAGCAGGCGTTTCATAAACAAGTTTAATTCGCCGCACCTGATTCCTGTAAGGAAAGAGACAGCCGTGAAGCCTCTGGAATGAACTGGAGCAGATTTGACTGTGAAGAACAAAACTTTGGGTGCAGAAGGATGTGCATTGGCGATATAATCCTGGTGCAGTCCTGGATGCCGGATCTCTCTGCGGAAGAGCAAGCTGACAACTGTTCTAAACTCAACATTTGTTTAGTGAGAGTGAAACATGTAATTTCAATGGGATTTCTGCTCCAGAGATGAGATATACATCCCATTATCATGTGTTCCAACTCTTCTCTTAATGCAACAAGTACCTTCCAGTGGTACTAACAGGGTCATTCTGTAGAGTCAGCAGTGGGCGGTTTGGGACGTTTTTGCCCGAAAATCCCTATCTACCGCAATGGGATTGTCAGCTGCTTCAAACAATACAGAATAAGGTCCTAAGGCCTTCACCACACCGTGAAACCGCTACCTTGTGCTGGAGAAGTTAGCACTGCCATTACTTTGAATGGAGATATGCCCTAGATCGGGGAGCATCTTCACATCATATTTAATAGGGTCCTAAGATAGGTTTTCATTAACCCTTTCAGAGTTGCTGGTCACTCTGGTACAGAAGAGATTAAAGTATTATAGCCATTATCGTTCATTCCATCATTTGTATTCATATTTTTATTTATATAGTGCCCAAAGCTTTACAATACAGCACAGGGAATTATAATAATACAATAAGAACAACAACTAAGATCAGACAATAGGAAAGGAAATCCCTGCCCTGGAGAGCTTACAATCTAAGGGTATGATGGGAAATTTATAGAGACAGCAGGTGAGGGAAGAAGTGCCAGGCGGGCTTGTAATTTGTTGGATCTCGGTGCTGGGGGAGAGTTCTTTGAGCATTTCGCAGTGATGCGTGTTGTATTTACATTGGAGAACAAAGCAGCATATTGAGTTATATAGGATGTCCAGTTTGCTTAGGTGAGTTTGGTGTGCTGGTACTATAGACTATGTCCCCATAGTGTATAATTGGCATTAGCATCTGCTGTGCAACGCGCTTTCTGACCAGTGGGCTTAAGGAGGATTTGTTCCTCTAAAGTACACCTAGATTGGCATACATTTAATAGGAGTCAAACCATATGCCCAGGTATTTAAAACTAGTGACGGGATAGAATGGTATTAGAGTTGGTTCTAATCTGTAGCGCTGTCATTTGTAAACTTTAGAAATCTAGCCTTGGTCCCAAATACCATTGTTACAGTCTTGTCAGTTGTAAAAAAAAAACAGGTTGTTTTGGGAAATACAGTTTTTAAGTCTCGAAAAATCAGATTGAAGTACATGTTCAAGGTCAGAGACGCTAGAGATGCAGACGCTAGCTGTGTGCATATAAGATTGTGTCATCTGCCTACATGTGTATTGAAGCTCCCTTAAAAGCTGTAGGAAGATCATTGATGAACACTGAGAAGAGTAGGGGCCCAGAACAGAGCCTTGTGGGACACCACAGGTGATATCCAAGTGGTTTGAGTTAGAGCCCAACATAAACACATTTTGAGATCTTCCTAATAGTTAGGAGTGAAACAAGTTGAAAATGTGTTCCCCTATTGCAGAGCACTGAAGCTTGACTAACAAGATAACATGATCAACAGTGTCAAAAGCCTTTGCAAAATCTAGGAATACTCCACCAGTAAATTGTCCCAGTTCCATTCCACACTGGATCTAATTGCAATGTTTTAGGAGGGTAGTTACCGTGCAGTGGTTTGGGACGAAAGCCAGATTAGTTGGCAATGTAAATTTGTCTTGGTATACAAGAATGTCTCTGTACATTCTCCCTACCTACCAATTAGACTGTAAGCTCCTCGGAGCAGGGACTCCTCTTCCTTAATGTCTAAAGCACTTATTCCCATGATCTGTTATTTATATTATCTGTTATTTATTTGATTACCACATGTATTACTGCTGTGAAGCGCTATGTACATTAATGGCGCTATATAAATAAAGACATACAGTACAATACAATACAATCGCTTAATTGGGAATGGACACATTTTTCCATGACTTTGGAGAAGAGAGATTGGAGAAGAGAGATTGGGACAACACTGGCAGTTTTCCATGTCTTAGGGATATGGCCTGCAGACAACATAGAGTTGATTAGGGAAGCAAGCGGTTTGGCAATGGCTGGGGCACCAAGTCGTAGGAACTTAGATTGCACCAGGTCAGGTCCACGTTGGCTGCTTAGTTTTAATTTGAGGAGCGCTTGTGTAATCTCCTCTTCAGATAATGGGACAAATTGAAAAATGTGGGCAGTCTTGGGAGAGGGTGGGGCTATGGGGATACTCCCAGAATGAGGTTCATGTTTGTAGTTCGGGTTGTGCTTTGCTAATAGGGAAGTAGCACACCCCACAAAGTATTAATTGAATGCATTTGCAATGTCAGTGGGATTAACCAGAGTAATATCATCCTTTGTGATATTAGGTGGTTGTTGATGGCTAGAAGGCTCGAATATATTGCTGATGGCTAGAGGGCTAGAATATATTGCTGATGGCTAGAGGGCTCGAATATATTGCTGATGGCTAGAGGGCTAGAATATATTGTTGATGGCCTTCAAGAAGATTGCCGGTTTTGATATACTTTGGTGAAGATTGTCAGTTTAGTATTGGGCTTTTGCACGTCTTGTTTGCCTTGTGCACATATTCCGCAGGCAGCTGTAGTTTTTAAGATCCTTGGTGGTGCCAGTTACTTTGTAGCTTTTCCACAAAGCATCCCTAAAATGGCAAAGCGCAATAAGGTCGGTTGTAACCCACAGAAGGTAAGCCCCCCGTACTCTTATTCTGCGTAGCGGCGCAAGGGTGTCAAAGAGTTTTAGGAACTCTGTTTGTAAATAACCAAGCACATAATCGGATATGGGCATGCATTAGAGTTGTAGCATTAGCATGACAGAGAGAAGAGCAGATCTTAGCAATATTACAGAGGAAGAAGCGACAAGTTTTAGCCATTCCATGAATGTGACTGGAGAAGGAAGGGAAGAGTCAAATGTCACTCCGAGGAAACGTGCTTTGGCGACAGGATAGGTGGTAGCACCATTTACGATGATGGAAAAAGGGGATATTGGGCCATTTAGCCATATTAAGTTTAAGGCGGCGAAGTGCCATCCACAAGGATATAGCCAGGAGGCAATCCGAGACTTGGGACTCAATTGCAGGTGAGAGGGTAGTGGTGAATAGATATATCTGCGTATCAAAAGCATGGAGATGGTATCTGAGGCCAAACGATTTGATGAGGTCACCAAGTGATAGTGTGTAGACATTGAAAAGAAGGGGTCCCAGAACAGAGGCCGGAGGTAAAACCAACAGACATATCAACAGAAGACGAAGACATGTTAGCAACAGAGACTGAAGATATGCGATGAGAACCAGGATAGAGCTTCGTTGTGGATACCAAGGAAGTTTAGAATATAAAGGAGAAGAGAGTGATCAACAGTATCGAAGGCAGCATGGAGGTAGAGCTATTGTCTCTCCCCTAAAGACACACAGTATGCTGCAGGTAGTGTGCTGCTGGGTGTGCACTGGTTAATTCTTGGTAAGTCATCTGTACAGATTTCAGCTGAATATATTGTATCCTTATGTAATGTCCCAAGCAGGAAGGACTTTATACACCAATGTGTGGATGGGACACACTGTCCATTCCTAAATAAAGCAGATATATATCTGATTTATAACCTGTGGGACATGATAATGAGTTACACTTGTTCCTTTGTTCTCAAATGTTCCACATTATCCACATAGAGCAAAGGCCTGAATGTGAGTGGAACTATTTGAATGAAGTATCCTCAGGTGTTTTCAAACCAAAGTGTAACTGACTGGGATGAATTAAAGCCATAATATTGTGCATTGGAATAACATAAACCTGAATGTGAGGTGGATATCGATCATATGTCCCAATTACAGTTGCCAAAGAAACAATGGGAGTTTCGTAAAAAGCTTTTATTTTATTCCGCAGACATCAGAACACACAGCGTGCCATTAACCCAACGCATTTCACACCCACAGGGGTGCTTCTTCGGGGGATAACACCGCACTACCGTTCTTTTGTCAATATAATCTTGTTGATGTTGTGACAGCCCTTTAGGTGGTGAAAGAAGATTGGGGGGTATTATCAGTCGTTGCTTCGTCTTAGAGCACAGAGGGTGAGCTAGAGTGTTTCTTGAATTTTTATAGTCTATCAATATAAAGTGAAGGCATTTTTGAAAATGATAGTGGGCAGGACCAGGAAGAATGGTGCTTGTGTGGCAGTGAAGGGGTAGATGTCTTTGTAATGACATTTCTTGTGGTTCACACAAGAGCAGGACTCTGGGCGTTGTGAGTACTGCTTCACTGAATATTCTTCTCACCATATAACAATTGCCAGATGTTTATTTTGTGTCAACTGTAAGAAAACACAATCCACCTGCTCAGACTGGGCCCGTTCTCTTCTCCTTTAAAGTCCATACTCATGGGGTTTCAGGAATGACAATATTATTTTACAATTGCAATACAA
Source organism: Ascaphus truei (assembly GCA_036426205.1). Lineage (NCBI taxonomy): Eukaryota > Metazoa > Chordata > Amphibia > Anura > Ascaphidae > Ascaphus > Ascaphus truei. Next base: position 16,353,993 of record CM071583.1, read on the forward strand.
AAACCACTTTGCACGCCATCTATTCATGTAAGACGATTTGTCCTTCACAGCAGTTGACAAGCACTGCAGCTGGTAATGAGCCCAAAGGGATACGTAATAAAACATGGATTGTGCTGAAGAGGTTAATAATCTTACAATAATGCACAGTTCAGTTGCACACATTAACCCCTTTATTCCCAGGGGGGATATGTATGATACAAATCTGTTTCATATGATTTCCTCCCTACAGTTTTTTTCAGTTGATTGAATAAAAGTATTATTTATACATATTATATTAGTTATTACAGCAGTATGGACCAGCAAAAAAATTCTTGTATAAAGGATTGTAATACTGCCCCTTTAGCTAAATTATCCCCCTTATCCAATCCCTCTCTCTTTCTTGCTCACACAATATTATACCTTAACGAAGCATATGAGTAGCTCCATGGCTGATACTATATAACTCATCCATCGACCTTGGCTTCTTGCAGACGCACTTACGAGAACGCCCTCCTCCTGTCTCTGTACGTTCTTCCTACCTACCAATTCGATTGTAAGCTCTTCGGGGCAGGCACTCCTTTTCCTAAATGTTACTTTTATCTGAAGCACTTCTTCCCATTATGTGTTATATTATTATTTCCCATGTATTACTGCGGTGAGGCGCTATGTACATTAATGGCGCTATTTAAATAAAGATGTACATTCATACATACATACATGTCCTCTTTGCATTAATTAAATCCCTCATGTCGAAGAAGATGTTAAGCTCTGTGCCCAAGAGATGAGCATCAGATAGAAGAAAATAACAAGTTCCATACATTTGAAAGAAAGAAACAAGACAGAATTATTGTGCTGCGTCCAGGAACACACATTGTTACATACTTATATAGTTACATTCTGTAGTTACATAGTTACACAGTTACATAGTTACATACTGTAGTTACATATCCTTTTTTTGTTCTGTATCAACAATTTAAATACTACATAGAAACAAATCTATTTCAGATAGTATTTGATGTATTTTTCAGGGAGTGTAACTGAGTGTAATTAGCATTAACCCTGCGGTTGCGAAGGGACCTCCCAAATGTAATGCAAACCAATGCAGCAGCCACAGAAACATACCCGGTTATGCTGTATCATCTGTTTACAAGTGTTGGATGGTGCAAGTTTACGAGCTGCAAATCTTCCTTTCCTGCTATATGCTGCATGCATTACATTTTAAGTCACCACTGGGCATAATTAACTTGGCATAACAAGGGGATATACCCAGAGCTCTATACAGGCACTATGTTATATGGGGATGTGTGTGGTTATTATAAAAAACAGATGTGAAGGCATTCCTTGTAGGCTAAAGCTAAACTGTAAATACCTCAGGCAGAACTCATCATGGAAGCAATATGCCTGGGTCATATTTTTCATCTATACTTTTAAGGGAACTTTTGACTCCCCTGCGACCTTGGGGAGGGGAGGGGGAATAATACAAAATGCTCTGAATTGTACATTACTATTTAAAGAGTTGTATTTCATGACTCAGAGGGGTCTGTTTAGCAAATGTAAAGGTAAATGACAGTAAGACAGGGTACAATGGATACATCCTATTATACCAAGTACACCAAATCGCTCCTCCAATGCCTCTTCCTGTTGCTCCATCCCACCATATGGTGAGGAGATGTAGGTTCACACGCGTGATGGAGGACACGGCATTATTACACACAGATGTGAGTCTCTCCCTTGTCAGTCAGTCCTGTGCTGTAATGCAATGTGATACAGGCCTCTCGGGCAGGTAGGGCATTATTGGAGGGCATTATTGGAGGCCTATTCAAAGGAATGCAAGTATCGCTACACGATACAAAACAACACAGGTACAAACTATCCTGGCACTAGTGAGCCAGCAATAACATGCGATCCCCTTTGGAAGTGGATGGGTTGCAGTGGCTGTGTTCATATAGTGTAGCAGCACATACTGAATATCTAATAGAGTGAAAGTGCTCAGCCATGAAACCTCTTCTCTGCAGAAATGCCAAAATCCCAGTGATATGTAAGGGAATTAACTCTGCTGCTGCCAGAGGCCTGCAACGTATTGTGACGCAGTGATGAGTTGCAATGATCCCTGGCAGCTAAGGGGTTAACGCCCTTCTTAAACTTGACACAGCTGCAGGCAGACAATTAAAACTAATTGCATGGTACCAGTGCCCACGTTTCTTTGCGTTGATACATAGACACCAAAATGTAACTTGTATCCAAATATAATTGCAACATTATACTCACTGAATCCCATCTATCCCCAAAACATCTCTTTCCTGGAGACTTTGGAAGTCATTACGACATTCCACAGGGTTTCAAGCTCATTGTTTTCCACCAGGCAAACCGCCATGTTTTTATCATTAAACGTATACACGGGGGGAAATTGTGCACCGATCAGACAGGTGTCCCAGAAAAAACAGTTGTCCAATGAAGTCAGATGGATTTAGGGGGAATTGGCAGGAGTTCGCGATGCCTCTCAGCAGACACATCTGCAGAAGTTCTGCTCTCAGGTATGTCAGTTTTTCACTGTTCAAGCACAAAGAATACAATTGTAATTACCAGACAATGAGGCTCTTGTGCAAAAAGAAAACGTGAGGATTCAGAGGCAGACGTTTCTGGCGTTCAGGAAACATTGCGTTTTCCTTCCAGATCTTTTTTGTACATGTTTATTGGGGGGGGGGGGGGCAAAACTGTGAGAGCAAAACAATATCAGTTCCAGTTCTTCCTTGGCACCATTAGTGGTATAATCAGGGGCAGGCTTAGAAGAAAATATTTGGCTGTGTTCACCTCCCTGTGTGTGTAGCCCAGTGCAATGGGGTTTATGGTTCAATTCCAACATCTCTACTGATTCTAAGGCCTCGGCCATGTTATCTGCTTGCTTGCTGAAGCGTGCTGACGCGCGCTCCCGCTCAGCACTGAGCCCCTACAGTCGCAATTAGAGCGGCTTTAGTAGGGGCTCACCTGCGCTTCCGCAAGTGCGCGGAAGCGTAGGTCTTAGCAGATTTTAAAGTTCCTCCGCTTGCTGGCGCGACAGGCCGGTCACGTGAGCGGTTCGCCCAATGAGAGCGAACCAGCTCCGTGATGCCCCCTAACGGCGCGCAGGGCAAGCAACCGCAAGGCCAGGGAAAGCACCCGCTTTCCCTGCGCCTCAGCGTGCCTCAGCACGCCCGCCGGAACCCTGGACGAGGCCTAACTGTGCGCCCGACGAGTGCGCCCGCTGGAACCCTGGACGAGGCCTAACTGTGCGCCCGACGAGTGCGCCCGCTGGAACCCTGGACGAGGCCTAACAATCCAAAAATCTTACTGCAAAGGATGGCATTGAGATAGATCGCATAATTATACAATTCACGTTACTTCTGTGATATGCTATAATGTCACGACTCTTGTGTTGTGCTCAAGGATGTCTTCTGTCTACCGCTTTTGTATCTCTCCCGCCTTAAAGACTGTGTCTCTGATTGAGCCACCTATGCTGAAGCAGGGACTGATTGAGCAACCTGTGCTGAAGCAGGGACTGATTGAGACACCTGTGCTGAAGCAGGGATATCCTGAAAACTTGTCCTGTTGGGGGGGCTTGAGGATTGGGGTTGAGAACCCCTGTCTTAGGTAACGGGCATATAAACACAAGGTTCAACCTTGTTATGGACCCTGGGGACGTGTAACTTTGTTGCAAGTTACAATACATTGTAATGAAGCTGAAGTATAGTTGTTAATAGATGTAACAATGTGCAGAGAGCCTTTGAACCCAGAGATCTCCTCTACATTGGTGCTGCAATTGAAATTATTCTTCCAGACCCAATTTGTTGAGTTTGGGAGATTGAAGACTTTGTTTTGTTCTGTCAGTGAGTCTTGATGTATCTACACTGTGTCCACTGACCTGCAGCTAAAGTCATACTTTCCACAGATGGAGATGGAAGACCTTCCTCAGGTGTTAGCCATGTGCTTTTCAAATCACTCAATTCTAGTGAAATTGACATCCTTTGACCGTTCATGAGAAATTCTTCCTTTTCATTTTAGATCACGTTCCCGGGGAACGCGGAAAGTGATCTGCCCTCAATAACGAACAGAAAGCAGTGATTGTACAACGTATATCAGAAGGGCCTGGTTTTGTGCAGGGACTTGGAGCACATTGCAGCAGCAGGGAAAGCAGCCATAGGTACGGGTTCTATAAGTAGATCTGAATTTGATCCTTCTGGGGATCTACGCATAGTCCAGAGAAGTTAATTAAACACACGAGCGGAAACGAGTGTCTATACTTGGCATGGTTCTGCACGGATAAAAGGGATCCGTCTTTCACATTTGGTGCAGATTGTTAGACAGAATTCAAGCAAATCAGACTTTGCGGATATTTGTGAAGAACAAGCGATGAGCCCATCATTTCTCATTAAAATATGTCCCTCTGTCAACTGTTTCCAACTCATCCTATAACCAGTGGTTAAGATGTTGCATAAGATGCAAAGGGAACAAAAAGCTTAATGTCTACAAACACAAGGCCACAATGCTTCCCACAGCCGACATTGTAAGTTTCCATTCAATATTTTTGCCTGTTTGCTTTTTTCCCCCAAAAAATAAAATAAGACTATGGATTATATGAGTACCCTGGAAGCCTCAGCGCCTCTCAGGTGTGTTCCTGTTATTGCAGACATTCCTGCGAGAAAAGAAATAACACATTTTGTAAACTACACACAGAGGTCATTGGCTGAGTGATGAATGTTGTCATGCCGCTGTCCAAATTAGTTATACCCTGGAGGCGTTTGCTATGAACAGACCCAATGTGCTTAACAGATTCGCACAAATCCAGCAGATTTAGCACAAAAGGAAGTTTAGAAAAAACACGCTGGTCAAGAAAAGGGCAATTTAAAAAAAAACTAATTCTGTCCATTTCCCTGCTGCACAGAATGGCGAAGCAGCTCTCTCTCTCACTGCTGCACAGAATGGCGAAGCAGCTCTCTCTCTCACTGCTGCACAGAATGGCGAAGCAGCTCTCTCTCTCCTACTCTGAGCGATTTCTTTTCTTATTGTTTATCTGTTTGTGTCTCCAACCTCTGCCCTGGACAACTCAAGTCTAAATGAGAAGCCGCCCATGCTGAATACAGAAAAGCCACTGGCCGTTATGGTCAAGTTTTCATACATTTTGGATAAAGAGGGCCAACAGTAACTCTGTGCCCAGGACATGAAAACGAGAGGTAACTCTCAATGTATTACTTCCTGGTAATAGCAAAATACAATTATAATGTTGCACACCACAAGCTAAATACAGGTACTTGCTGTTACCGGTGCCTCTGGTCCACGGGAGTCCCTGTCAGTGAAAAAACTCCAAAGTAAGCAAAAATTGAAGGTTCAGGGCACTGCGGATTTTCAAATAATTTATTATCTAATAGATATTATTATTATTATCTAATAGATAAATTCTTTGAAAATCCGCAGTGCCCTGAACCTTCAATTTAAAAAAAAAAAAAATTATTTCCTGGTAACACATTTTATAAATAAATAAACAGTAGGAAGTCTTCTGGGAATTATTTTATACTTTACAAGAACAACAGTGTAAATAGGATAAAAGGAGCCTTTTCATCAGAGGGTCCAGCAACTAATGGTAAACAAATTGTTGTATTTCCCCAAATTGTATTGAGAAAAAACAACAATATATAATCATTCACATAGACAAATAGAGAAATAGCATGAAGTGACCTCATAAAGATATATACAAATAGAATGTTATATATATATATATATATATATACACACACACACACACACACACACACACACACACACACAAAACTGGCTGGCACCTTGACGTGGAGATCCAACATTTCAGGCAAGAGATACCCTTGATTATTTCAGGGACTTCCTTTGTCCCCTATTTATTGCTACTATTTACTGTAGATTTGGCATATGATAGGGGTGGCTAACTCCAGTCCTCAAGGGCCACCAAGAGATCAGGTTTAAAGAATATCCCTGCTTCAGCACAGGTGGCTCAATTAATGGGTCAACCAATGACTGAGCAACTGAGTGAGCCACCTGTGCTTAAAATGTAGAACAGGGAAGAAAAACGAAGCACCAAGTCCAGCTGTAGAATAGCAATAACACCAACAGGGATACGTACCAAAAATAAGCTATTTAATAGGATCCAGGCAAAGTAACAAACACACCTACGCGTTTCGGACCTCTACAGTCCTTTATCAAGGTGAATACACCTGTGCTTAAGCAGGGATATCTTTAAAACCTGACCTGTTGGTGGCCCTTGAGGACTGGAGGTAGCCACTCCTGACATGGGGAGAGTGCATCATGACTTTCTGGGGTCACACACATATATATATTGCTCTATATTTCCCTGTTGGGCTGAATGCTACTATATCGTTACTTATTAATACTGTGGATATAAGACATTGTAGATGTGACAAGGTCATTTCATTGAAACCTATTTCCCCCTGGTGTACACGGCTGTGATTTGGTAAGTGGCTGCGGGAGTTCTTTCACGCACATGTTACAATGGGATATATCCAATTCTGCATCTGAGCTACACTTTGTTTTTCTTTTTGAGCCACAGACTCATCTAAATAACGTTCAGCATTTCACACCGCATCTGGCAGTGAAGGTGTTAAGACAGGGGGAAATTTACTAAGGCCAGTTGTGTGGCAAAGCAGCCAATCCGGCGTTACCTGCCGTGGACGTGAATGCCAGTTAACGCCGGATCGAGCGCTCTAACCCACAACGCACCTTTGTGGGTCTCCTCCTCAGGATATCCAGGAACCCGGGAGAACCCCAGGTTCACTGCAGTTGGAGGGGGAATTGCAGGAAAATAATGGAGAATGCCGGAGACCCCAACGCACCCCGCCGCTGTTTATAGGAGTTAGATACTAAACACCTGCCCCTCTAGATAAGGTGTTTGCCAATGACCAGGCAGAGGTTTAGCTCCGCCCCTTTTCTGCCTAGCGACAATGGGTGATAGAGAGGGGATATATAGGGGATATATAGGAGGGAAACATAATTCCAGCTGTCAGATCCTGGGAGGAGATATATAGGAGGGAAACATAATTCCAGCTGTCAGATCCTGGGAGGAGAGACCAGGGAGGGATCTCAGTGGTATATAGTTACGTTTGGGTAGGAATCCCCTTTATTGGTTTCCAGAGCAGGGAAGTGACCTTAAAGTCAGGCCCCTAGTAACGGAAGCGAGAGAAGTACGGGCTTCATCAGGGGAGATCCGTGGCCCTTAGGTGGTGGCCCTATCCGTGGCCCTGAGACTAATCTGATCACCAGGGGTAATGACACAGGCCCGTAAGTAGGATTCTGAGAGAATAAAGTGCCTCGCGCGTATGAAGAATCCCCCGATACCGCAGTACCACAGTACTGTATGTGAGGTGAGCAGGGTGGGGTACAGAGTAATGACCCCCCTATCCCACCACAGTGAGGAAGGGGATCCCCGCTTGGACCCTGGGAATTGGGAATATCACATGGTTACCCATGACATGTATAGGGGTATAGGGTGAAATGGGTGCTCCAAAGTCAGTGGAACTTCCGGCATATATGTCCATAATAATTAATCAGGACTGGTGGACAGAGTGAATAACTCCTTGATAAAGGACCCCTACGGTCCGAAACGCGTAGGAGCTTTTGTCTCACCCTTTTGGGGTATGTTTTTTTGAGTGTTGCTGAATAAATAGACTTTATATTTCTACACCACCTGGCTCCCTGGCAGTGCACTGTTTTGCTCTCTGCTTCTCTTACCCATGACATGAATGAAACCCATTCCACGTTACAGCGACGTGCTTTCCCGGGGCGGCAGCGATGCCGCGGGGGGAAGAGTTTTACCCAGTGGCGGATTTAAAAAATGCCGCCCTTAGGCACTTACCTGGTGCCGCCCTCATCCTCCAGCGCGGTGCTGTCCCGATGCCATGGGACTGTGACGTCACGTTGCGGGCCGCGCATGCGTGATCGGTGCTTGCCGCCCCGGGCCTAATGGGAAATCCGCCACTGGTTGTACCTGTCTATAGTGTGAATAAAGACTGTTTTTGTTTAATAACTACAAAGTTGCTGGCGCCCGTCTTTACCATCTATAAATGCGCAGGCTGAGCGGATCAGCGCCTCGGACAAGCGTAATGCGCCCTGCGTCGCCAACACCACAGCCCTAATAGCCAGGCAGGGAGGGTTACAGTCACATCATACAAAAATACACATTGTTGCTAAATAAATACACATAGTTGGAAGATATTAGTTTCCTGACTTGATTGCTGTTTGAACAACAAGTTCGAGGGACCTCATACACTTCTGCTGAGTATCACCACTTGAAGTTTAAAAGTCCGGTTAAAATACCAGGCTCACAGCTGCCTAACCCCATATATTAGGGTGGGAGTACTATACACAGCTTTCCAGTTCTGTCTTTGCAGAAAATGAACCGATGTGCCTCTCTCTGATTAATCACCCCGTGCTTGTTAATGGAACGGGATGACAGTATGCTTATCTTTGCACACCACGGATATGCTTTTATCAGGTCTCTGCCGCGCTTTGTAAATGTTTATACGTAGCGCATGGGCACAACGCTATATCTTACCTTTATTTGACAGTTCTGCATATTAACTCTTTCGCGGCCACAGGGGCCCCTGCAAGGGATTGCGGACGAATGGTAGTAAGCGCGGTCCCTGGTTTGGGGGCAGAAGGGGTTTCTGTAACGCCTGGTATTTATACATTTCATCTCCTACTGCAGGGGTGGCCAACTCCAGTCCTCGAGGGCCACCAACAGGTCAGGTTTTCAGGATGTCCCTGCTTCAGCACAGCTGGCTCAATCTGTGGCTCAGTCGTTGACTCAGCCACCTGTGCTGAAGCAGGGATATCCTGAGAGCCTGGCCTGCTGGTGGCCCTTGAGGACTGGAGTCGGCCGCCCCTGCTCAGCGATACAGGGGGAGGTTTGTGAGTGCACACACCATGAAGAAGGCATTTCTGTGCGATACAGGGGGAGGTTTGTGAGTGCACACTCCATGAAGAAGGCATTTCTGAGCGATACAGGGGGAAGTTTGTGAGTGCACACTCCATGAAGAAGGCATTTCTGTGTCTCTGGATGTTACTTTTTCTTCACTTTTTGTGTGTCTGAAATGTACAAGTTTGAGCAAACTTACTAAAGTAAGAAACGTGCATCTAATTTATGAAACTCGCTCGACATGTTTCTCATATTTGACAGTCGCTAAAAGGCAAATACTTCTCTGTGTACATGCAGCTCGGAATTAACCCTTCGGTGCGGGCTGGGTGTGTATTGTGATGTTGCTCAGCAGCACGTTACAGTTTGTACATTACAAAGACGGGAGCACGGGGAATATAACAACCCACAGGGGATAAGTGCACCAAGGCATGAAGCTAACGTTGGGAGAGAACAGTCGCTGCCCCGCAGAGCTTACAATCTAAACATATGTCTGACCGCAACGCCCTTCCTTATACATTCCTGCGGGTTATATTGGAGTATTGCAGATGCTGGGAAGATGCACGTTAACCATATCACTGCCGCAGGGGGCATGGAGAAGCGGTGGGGGAGATTGGGGCATCGCGGGGCTATTAATATGAATGGCTCTGCTGCGTCTGTTTTATAACTAAGAAAACACTTTGTGCATCAGATCTAAAGCAGCATTTTGACACCGTTAAATATAAAGATGCCAAGGCTCTAAACCAGGGCTGTTCAACTCCAGTCCTCAAGCCTCTCCCTCCCCCCGCCCCCCCAACAGGTCAGGTTTTCAGGATATCCGAGCTCCAGCACAGGTAGCTCAATCAGTCCCTGCTCAGCAAACTGAGCCTCTGATTGAGCCCCCTGTGCTGAAGCTGGGATATCCTGAAAACCTGACCTGTTGGGGGGGGGAGGGGGGTGCTTGTGGACCGTATTTGAGCACCCCTGCCCTAAATGTGCACAGCACGCATCATGCAGAATGCCTCAACTTAGGGGCCTATGCAGAGAGCAGCGCTATTTCGAAATTCGCCATTTTTTGGAGAAAATCGCGCAGAAAGCAGCAGAAAATGGCGAGTTCCGAAAAACGCGCCAATTTTTCTTTTCTAGTTATAAAACTCGCCTCGCGGCTGGCGAGAACCTCAATCTCGCCAGTTTTAAAAATATCCGTATGCAGAGAGGCGCGAACGGCATCTAGCGGCTGTTCGCGCCAATAAAATGGCGCGATTGTCTCAGTTTTAACTCGCCAGAAAAAACTGCCGCTCGCGGCCATTGCAAAGGGGAAAAAAAAGCCGCGAATTTGTTTTAACACATTTCTGAAGCGCGCATCTCGCCAATTTAAACTCGCCACACGCATCCATGTTAAACATAGCAGAATTCGCACTTTTCTGCATATGGAGATTAAAACTCTCCAAAAAAGCTACTTTTTAATAAATTCGCCAATTTTAAAATTCGCTGCTCTCTGCATAGGCCCCTTAGTGACTGTGTTGTTATCGCGATGAAACCCCCAATTTGAATGCAACATGTCTCTTTATCCCATAGAAAAGCCGGAGTGTGACATCTGGTGACAAACGTTCCTGGATAAGGCGCTGTGTGTGTGTGTGTTTATTCGTCCTTCCAGGGCTGTACTTATGTGGCTGTGTGGTGCAGCCTGTGTGTTAGTTGCTGGATGTGTGAGACGGGACAGGCTCTCTCCCCTCCCTCTGGCTGTAACAGGAGCCAGGGCTCAGGCTGTGGGTGGACCTCTCTGGGCTTATGGATGGGGGCTGGGAAGCTGTGTAGACATTGGAAGGGACCTCAGGTGATTGATGGTTTTTTATGTTGTGCAAAGGAGGAGGAGGAGGAGGAGGAAAAAGGAGTGTGTCTAATCCCTCACTGCAGTGCTTGCTGAGGCTGCTCCTCCACTGCAAGTTTCTGTTTGCTGGAGTCTGATCTATTCTCTTTCTTTTTTTTATTTCGGACTCTTCATCCAGGGAGAGGGTTGTGGTTAAAACCCAAGCTGGATGGATGGGTATGGGGAGAGGGGCAGAACCCAAAGCCCTGGGATTCATCAAAATCCTCACTGTGTTCCTGTGCATCTTCCCGGCAGGTAAGGAAAACCCTGCACGTCTTATTATTAAAGCTTACTGGAGGGAATGTCCCCTTAGAGGGGCCCCTCTAGCATGTAGCTCATGTTAATAGCCACTGTGCTGCATCTTCATAATTCTACTATTTGTATGTATGTCTTTATTTTTATATAGCGCCATTAATGTACATAGCGCTTCAAAGCAGTAATACACGTGACAATCATATAAATAACAAATAATACAAACAACAGATCATGGGAAGAAGTGCTTCAGACACATTAACATTTAGGAAGAGGAGTCCCTGCTCCGAAGAGCTTACAATCTAATTGATAGGTAGGAAGAACGTACACAGACAGTAGGAGGGTGTTCTGGTAAGTGCGTCTGCAACGGGCCAAGGTTTATGTATCGTGTATAGTATCAGCCACGGTGCTGCTCATTTGCTTCCTTAAGCAAGTGTGTATTAAGGTGGATAGAGATATTTAATGCTTGTGCACCTACCTCCACACACCGAGTGTGGAAGTGTGCAGATATACCAGTTTCAAATTTGGGATGGGAAATGTGAATATTTATATAGATCGTTTGTTTTAGATGAATGCGATGAGAAGAGGAACTTTTTTTAAAATTATTATTATTAAGAATATCTTACTTTTTGTTGCGGTATTTTAACGATCTTTTTTTTTTTTTTGTATTGTGTGGGGCATTTAAAATTCCTTATCTCCTAAAGCAGGGGTTCTCAACTCCAGTCCACAAGGGCCCCCCAACAGGCCAGGGTATCCCTGCTTCAGCACAGGTGGCTCAGTCAAAGATTGAGCCACATGTGCTGGCGGTGGGATATCCTTAAAACCTGTCCTGTTGGTGGTGGTCCTTGAGAACCCCTGTCCCAGACGGTCCAGCTCTGTTTGTGTAACAAGCATCTGCACATTTCTGCAGTTGTTGCTTTAAATTCTAACTTTGCCAATGACTTCATGTCGCTTCTCTCCTCTCCCAGCAGCAATAAGCCCCACTCTGTCCCCCCCAAAGCCTTGTTGAGATGCCTGGTTTTACACTTCTAGCTGTGTCGCTCACTCGGGAATTCCTGTTTGTAAAGGGTGCTATTTGAAGGGCCATCTTATTTCATATTTTTTCAAGGTAAAGCTACAGGTCCCGTGGCATGAGACCAGAAAAGGGCCATCTGTTTCCAATGAATCCCACTGTTTTTCAGGCTCCATCCTTGCCTGCAAATTCCTGCGAGCCTTGTTATTGTTGGGGGGGGAGGGCCGGCACCACACTGGGAGTTCTGTTCTTTGGAAATCTCTCCGGTTTCTTCGGCCTTCGGGTTTTTATTCACCTGGAAATGCATTAAAATGAAATCCCACATTTGTATTATCTCTCTTTGGCAAGTGTTCTTGTATTCATACCTGCGTGTAAATACATTTACAATCGGCGGTATGTCTGGACCATGTTAATCTTACCTCTCAAAAAATAAGGCCATTCAGTAGGTGTGTGTGTGTGTGTGTTGTGTGTGTGTGTGTGTGTGTGTGTTGTATATATATATATATATATATATATTATATATTAGTCTCATTTTTTTCTAACACATCTATCCAGATAATTGTTGTGTTTTTCAAAGAGGCACATTTCTTGCATTTTTAGGTATTTGTGGATCCCTGTGTTGGTGTTGATGTGAAAATTTAGAAATAAGAACAATCCAAGCACAAGTTGATAACATAACCTGATTAAATATGGAAATGATCGCCTCTTTCCTGGAACATCTGTCATTTGACAATGTTAAGGGACATTGCTTGTTAAGGTGTGAATATGACCAACCATGGTGCAGCATATAATATGCAGAGTATCTGCGAAAACTTCCAGCTGGTGTTGTAACACACTTTTAACCTGGTCGCTACCAGGAGGCTTGTTGTAACGAAAGGTTTACTTCCTCTGTAGCCCAATCTGGAGGACTATTACAATGACGTGAGGTCAGACACCTACTCTGTAATGCTGGGACTTGGGCAGGTCCTCATTCAGGAAGGACGGAAAGTGCAGACAGTCATACTTCACACTCCATGTATGTTAACCTTTTTTAAGTGGGTTGGAGAACTAAATAAATAACGTTTCCTAAAATGACACTGTACAGTGACCACCAAACTCTGTGCGTCTCTGTTAGCCAAACGTGATTAAAGATCATATTGAACAGGAGATGGGTGGTATAACGATGATTACGCTTTTTAATTACTCCAGCACTGGCTGTCCATAATATTTCTTTTTGTGTATCCCAACACAGCGTTGGGTTAAAGATAATGCAACACTTGTTCCTGCAAAGCGTCATATAATCCAAACCAGCTCTAGGGGGAAAAGATCTTATGCTTTTAATATTTCCTTGCCTCTGCTGCAGTTTTCTAACCCCTCAGCCATGAAGGGGATGAAGATTGATACAGGATATTCATTTGCTTAAGTGCTTTTTAGAGTAGGTGCACATGCCTTAGATCCAGCCCTGTGAGGTTTTATTCTAGATACAGATCACGCTTATTGGAGGTTTTTATCAGATGATAGGCTGATAAATTTGGGGAACGCGGGAGTGTGAGTCAGAGCTGCAAGTGCTCGAGTTATAAAAAAACCCACCTGCAACGGTGATCGAATGTCTCTTCCATTTCCAGATGAAACACAGATGTGAAAATATTTCTTTTTCTGCGGTCGCATGCATTGCGCAGCACTGTGAAATCCTAATTATTGTAATCTTCCTTTTACATGAAACGTTGCTTAAAAAAAAAAAAGGCAGAAAGTCTAAATTTAGCATAGGTTGAACTTGATGGACGTACGTCTTTTTTCAACCTCATCTACTATGTAACGATTGTAACTATGTAAAAGTATTTATTTTTAAACTGTGTGAAACCAGTTTGAAAACTAAGTCCAGATTGTGGGGTTTATATCTGAGCTGTAGAAGCCAAACAATAGAGAGTAAGTCTTCAGGGCAGAGATGCATAGAGCTGCAATGTGAAAGCTCAGTTCACCTCAGGAATTTAAAAGTTAAGCAAAAATGGACCGGCACTAATAACTCAGGAATAATCACATGCCTTGTAGACAACGCAAATGTTGCCAGGTACACAGAATCTGCTATTTAATGTTTGACCCTCACAGGGGTAACGTATCACGTAACGTATACAATAACTCGAGTCCCATAGGATACACAGTCCGGACACGTACTGGCAAAGTGTACCGTGTTGGTCTGTGGCCCTTTCCGGGCCTGGGTACTATGGTACTGATTTATTTATACCAGGGGTAGGAGCATAGACCCTAGCACCAACCAAACCCAGGGGAGATCTTATATCATATTATCAAATTCTATATCTGGTGTAGTGTATATTCTATTGTTCCTTCCTCGGGCATATAAAGCAAGAAATTGAATACCTATTTATTGCCCATGACCATCATGAAATGCACACACACACGCATATATATAATCTCTTTAGAGAATTATATATATCATAATGTTTTCCTCCGTGTGGTGTGTGTGTGTGTGTGTGTGTTGTGTGTGTGTGTGTGTGTGTGTGTGTGTGTGTGTGTGTGTGTGTGTGTGTGGTGTGTGGTGTTGTGTGTGTGTGTGTGTGTGTGTGTGTGTGTTAGGACTAATAAATGATTTGCTTTCACATGAAGAGGTTTGTGTTGGTCTTGTGACAGTTGTTGCTAAAATGCTTAATCTGGTTTTTATCATTTGAATTCTATTCCGCAGTGTAATGAGGAGTATACAGTACGCACACACTGCTACAGTATACAGTACGCACTGCTACAGTATACAGTACGCACACACTGCTACAGTATACAGTGCGCACACACTACTACAGTATACAGCTCGCACACACTGCTACAGTATACAGCGCGCACACACTGCTACAGTATACAGTACGCACACACTGCTACAGTATACAGTGCGCACACACTACTACAGTCTTACAGTCGCACACATGCTACATACAGCCGACACCACTGCTACAGTATACAGTACGCACACACTGCTACAGTATACAGTACGCACTGCTACAGTATACAGTACGCACACACTGCTACAGTATACAGTGCGCACACACTACTACAGTATACAGCTCGCACCACACTGCTACAGATACAGCGCGCACACACTGCTACAGTATACAGTACGCACACACTGCTACAGTATACAGTACGCACACACTGCTACAGTATACAGTGCGCACACACTACTACAGTATACAGCTCGCACACACTGCTACAGTATACAGCGCGCACACACTGCTACAGTATACAGTACGCACACACTGCTACAGTATACAGTACGCACACACTGCTACAGTATACAGTACGCACACACTGCTACAGTATAAGTACGCCACACTACTTACAGTTTGTGTCTGTTCCATGTGCAAATTCATATAACGCGCGAGAACCTTTAATAAACAGTCACTTTATTTTCTTACTCTGTCTCTACTCTTCCTAATAGCGCTAAAATATCCCCGCCTTTAGCGCCTGCAGTGTCATAGCGAAATGATCCAGCCGTTATGCGGTGTGTTTTCATATATGAAACAATTTCCATTCCCGCTAGCGTCTTTCTCCTAAATACACAGACTGCGTTCTGAAAAATAATAACCCTCCGAGACCTGCAGATCTCGCCCACAAATCACGCTGACCAACTTCAGAGTCCGAGACTCAGGAAGTAAAGTAAGCCTGCGTTGCAATGACTAATCAAACGGCATGGGCTATCCATCAGAACCATCCGGGTGCTGCGGCATACACAGCTCTGTACGTCGGAATACAACCACCCGAAATCTGCTCTAAAGAGCTTACAATCTAAGTTTGATGCCCGAGGCTCAGGGAGACGGTATTGCAGAAAAGAAAGGAAGGAACAAGGTTTGATGGCAAACGTGTTGCATTTAGCACACGGGTTAATTAGTGTGGGTTTCGTCTCTGCACCTGTACAAACTGCATGGCAACTCGTGTAATGTATACTATAAGTGTCCTTTTTATTGGTTTAAAAATAAGCAGCCAATGTGGATACACCTGGTCAAATAATTGGTCATATTATCAGGCAATTATAGGAGTGATGTCATGCAATCTCGCCCCTAATCTATTTGGAAAGCCAGATGGGACGGCTTCTCACCGGGCACATGTTGCGATGACTTCATACATTCAAAAGCTTGAGGATTAGATTTAAAAAAAGAAAAAAAGGAAGAAATATTAACAGAGATCAGGCCCTTACTTGGTAATCAATGTCCAGTCTGACGTATTGGAGAAGGCATTTAACCCTTCAAGATATTACCGTCCTGGAGGTGTTATTACTACTACTATGCAAAGTATAGCTTTATATGGGGGGGGCGGGGGGGTTCTGGGATTTAAACTGATCAAACATATTGTGTTTTTCCGGTTTTGTGTGTGTTGCCAAAGTAGATTTTTTTTTTTTTTTCCCCCATTGGCTCAGTTTAGTTAGAGTTGTGTGTTTTTTGTGTGTGTTGAGTTGTGTGTTTGTTTGTGTTAGAGTTTGGTTGAGCTTTGTGCTTTTTGCAGTGGTTGATTTGCTGGAGTGTGAAGACGCTTTGAAGACAGCGCTGTGATGTATTTCTCTTATCTCAACTGATAGCCATATCTTGCAGGAAATTATGCACGTTCGGTTTATAAAGTGGGATCCAGCGGGGTGTTGAAAAGACTCTCTTCTGGAATTCCCCTATTGATAATAGTCAGTCCATTTCATATCAAATCCTGCGTTATTGTACACACCGTAGGTACTTGATTTATGCTTCCAAATCAGTATTTGATTACTTCCAAACCGCCTTTTTAAGAAAAGTACTTTGTAACTCCAGTACGTACTGTTCATTCACCTGCGTGGGGTGTTTGCAATAAGTAGTAAACCCTGTTATCGAGCGCTTCTTTGAGATTTCATGATGTATCTTATAAACACACCATTGTTAATTAAGTATCACCACGTGGCAAGCAAGGTCTCCCCCCCAACAGGTCAGGTTTTCAGCATATCCCAGCTTCAGCACAGGTGGCTCAGCCGAAGATTGAGCCAACCTGTGCTGAAAGACAGGAGGATGAGCCACCTGTGCTGTGAAGCTGGGATATCCTGCAAACCTGACTGCGGGAGAGTCTTCAGGATGGAGTCTGGACCCCTGCATCTAAGTTGACAACGACACAAGGAAATGTAGAATGCAACCTGCATTAACCTCTTCAATGCCGTGCTGTGGCATGCATGCCTTTGTAAAAAATAAAATAAATGAAGTTTGCAAGCAAGAAGACGTGTGATGACGGGACCGCATTGTTCCAAGCGGCGCATGAGATCGCATTAAAGGGGTCCTGTGGGGTCGTAGTTATGGCCCTGGTGGTGTTGTTTTTGATTTCCCCTGCAAGGCATTCTGGGCCAGCATCCCAAGGTAGGCGATATGAAAGAAAATGCTGACTAATGGGCAGACGCAAGAGCTTGTGTTACCCCCGATGGAATGTGTTTTACAAGAGAGATCCTTCTCTGAGGCTTCCACCCCGGAGCCGTGGTATTGGGGCGGGGGGGGGGCATCTCTCTGGGGAGTTTTCAGTCTTTGAAGTCAAATGAAATCTATGTTTAGCCTGTTTAACCTCGATCCGTTTGTAGGCGTTCTCCCCTCTTCCTTCAGTTATGGGGAAAAGGCCATTCAGGTTTGTACTAAAATGCCATATTAACCCAGTACCTCGCTGACCCTGTGTCATGCACGATCTGCCAAGAGTAGGTATAACTCCGTTGAATTCCCGTGGTAGGGGTGGCTAACGGAACTTAGGGAGAGAAAGGTGTGTGTGGTGCCCGAAAAAGGACTAGAGTGAGAAATAAAACCGAGACAAGGGTGTACCCGAGCTTGTTTGGGGTTATGATGAGGACTGGCTGCTCCTTTTGTCTCGCAAGAAACTCTGCGCTCTTACTGTAAAAGTGAGGAGCTTGAGTTAAGAAAGGTGTTATATCTGGAAGAAAGTTAGGCTCCACGCAGACCCTTGGGCTGTACCAGAACGATCCGTTCTAGTGCATGTTATTTTCGATCCTCAACCCGATTTCTAGGACAGCACCTATCACTGTGTAATCCACGGACGCCAGCTAGCGTCTTACGTATGCTTGGCGGTCGTGATGCTAGATCCCCAATGCGCAACCATGGCCCAACCTACGGCGTCACATCTCTTTTTTATCTTGTCTCCGTCCAATTCTTGTACCATCCAACCTCGCTTCCCTTGTTGTATCTCTCTCATAGTTTCTGTGCCTTTAGGTGTTGACCCCGGACCGGCACTGAGGTCCGCGAACCGGATAATTAAAGGCCGGCCGACTGCGCCATATGATCCCGCTTCTCCCGTGCCGCTATTTTATTTTATCTTCGATTCGCGTTCGCGTATCCACGCATGCGGTCCTGGCTCCCCTCCAACTGTCGCTTTCTCCGTCGTGAGACATCTCACTGCCCTTTTCACACGCTCACAATCGGAAGGATCCCTTCCCCTGAACCGTCTTCTCCACGGGCCGTATAATTGTCCACCCGTCTGGCAGACTCCTTGGCCCTCCTCTCTCCTCCTGGCGTAGTCTTCCACTTTTTGCCGTTAAATAGGCTTCCGGTCTACCTGTTGGGGGCATTCCGGGACAAATCTACACCGTATAAGGTCCCTACATTCAGTGCTTCTTATTTATCAGGCCCGAGTGCTGGGCTTCCTTGTCCGTCGTCCACTTTGCCCGCTTTCTTCCTGTTCTCTTCTTCCCCTCCCTTCGCCGCGTCGATGATGATTTTCTGGCCACATTCGCTCTCCTCTCCTCGCGCTCATTCCTTCACCGTCGCTGTCTCACGCGGTTCTGTCCCGACGGCCCGTTTCGTTCCCAAGTTTGGTCGCGGCTCCGACTCTGTAGCAATATGGGTGTGCAACCCTGCCATCTGGTTGCCCATTGTCCCAATCGGGAAGCAGTGAAGCGTCTACTACCGCCCCTCCTTAACGAGCTCAACGAAGAATGTCCCAAACCCAGACGGTGAGGGAAGGGGGGGCAAGTAAAAAACATGATGATAGACTTCCACGAAACCGCCTGAAGCGCACAGCGAGGGAGTCACCCTTTCCGACTCTCCTAACTGTGCCTACATAGTGCGAACCGGGTCGGGACACAGAAGGGAAAAGGAAAGGATTAAGAATGGGTTTAGAGTTTCAAGACCGAGCATAGAGTAGATCAATCTAAAAAAAAAGAACAAATAAAATCCTGTACTGAAACCCAGAATAGTAACTTCGAAAATGGGGTGGTTAATATTTAGTGGCCTGTTGGGCATTATTGAATGGAGAAACGACATCGAAAGCAGGAATGTTTATTGTATTTATTAATGAGTTGGGCATTTCATTTGGTAGTGGCCGCCCCCCCACCCCCCTCCCCCGGCCCCCCCAATTGAATTCCAGCCGGGCCTCCCTTTCTCAGGTCGAGCACCCCCCCCCCTTCACACCCTCTGAGAAGTTTATTGGGGGGTCTTTGTTTTAGCAAAAAAAGGAATGATTAATCAGGCATTATTCGAAGGGATTTGCTGATTAAAGGTTCAGGGAGAGGTCAAATGAGGCGACCTGGATGGGCACAACCTTCCCAACTCTGCCTGTCTGAATTTGTATCGTGTTTTGCGTGTATGTTTTGCGTGCGTCCATTTACAGTTAGCTGCAGTTCCACTCAGTACGAATGGCGGTATATACTACGAACCGGTTATTTAATTATATGATTTAAAAAAAACAATAGCTGTGAAGTGAGTAGGAATAGGATTACTTTTAGCATCAGTTGCTAAAACACCTTTTTTACAGTAATGTGGTAATCATGAGATTGGTAATTATCTTTAACAAGAAAGTTCCAATTCTACTGAAACGGGGTTACAATACTTGTGTGTTTCAGTCCCAATAAGCACTTGGTTTTAAGGGATTTGCACATCAATGCCATTAGTCATTTTTATTCTAGTGGATTCCACTTTTTAAAATAGCAGCCAAAATGTCAAAAAAACACGCAGCAATCCAGTACTAATCGCCATTTGTTGAAATCATTTTGTATTTACCCTTAAGAGATCCTTCTTTGCCCTTCCAACACGGTTTTCTTTTTTAAAATATGATTAATATAAGCGTTTGAAATATTAAGTGCGTGGATGTGGAATAGTAAAGAAGCTCTCCCCAGAGCCACAGTGCAGGTGAAATGCCACCAAGGGAACCTCAGAAATTTTGATTTTTAGCAATGATTTTAACATTCATCATTTTTGACCGACAAATATATATCAACGATTACTTGTTATTTTTTTAAAGAGCAGGAACATGGCTCCGATGCAAGATACTAAACATTATTATTATTAAACTTCATCGCGAGCACCGCAAGTCGCACCCACCCCCCCAAAAAAAAAAACCACGGCAGTTTGCAGGATGGTCCATGCTTCAGCACAGGTGGCTCAATCAGTCACTGCTTCAGTGGAAGCTCGGTCTTCGCCTGAACCTACTGATTGACGTCCCAAACCTGTGCTCGAAGCTGGATTATCCTGAAAATCTGCCCAGTTGGGGAGGAGCGGTCTTGCTGGTGTTCAGTTCCCCCGCTTATAGGCTTCTGCTTTGGCTTCTTTGTGCACGTAAGGCTGCCAAGAGTATTGTCCTTTTGGGTACATTCTAGCCCGAAGTGTTTACAATCTATAACTGTGTTAATGCAAGTTACAATAGGTGCCTTCTTTGTCAGACCGGCAAGATGAAAGGTAAGGCCGGTCTTCGCGCGATAGAAGCTGCAGACCTCAGGTCCCCTGCCAATTTTAATTTATTTATCACATGTGTACTGGATGGAATAACATTGAGGGGGGGGGGGGGGGGGAGTTACGCTTGTTTTAAGTATTGCCTGGGCACCCAGAGTTAGATGACCAATGATTACAAATACACAGTTACATTAGTGAGCAGCGGGTGATACATTATATACAAACATTGCATGCACGTTAGAGATTAATATAATCTTAGTAGGCGTATGAAAAATTTAAGACCAGAGTAAAATGTGAGACAGCTTAGTTTAGAAAGAATTTAGATGTGGGGTTGGCTGTGAGAGTTTGCGGTAGTTTTGTTACAGTTTTGGGGTGCAAGGTAAGAGAAGGCAGGAGCGGCCGGATACTGTGCTGAACCGTGGGACCATGAGCAGTCTTTGGGTCCAGATCGCAGATAAGGTGCATGTGGTAGGGGTAGGGGTGAGGAAGCGTGTTCAGATACGGGGGGGGGGGGGGTAGATTGCCAGAAAGTATTTTAATTTATACAGGGGAGAGCAGGTTCAACCACATTCTGTTTACTTTCCTGGCAAGTCCTGTACATGGAATAATATGCTGGCACCGTTATAGGGTTAAAAAGTAAATCTGAACTCCTTCTCCACCCTTTAGATGAAATATGGCCAAAACAAGATATAGCCTTCAAACACAGTTCATGCACCTTTTTGCAGAGTAGATCCATTTTTAGCCCCCCCCCGCGCCCCCCATATGCTATTTCTTCAAAGCCGAGAATAAGATCGGAGATCAAAGTGTATAAGGCAATTACATTTATGAAAAGACACACGGTCTGGATACCATGGAAGGGTTACTGCGAGTTTAGTATGCACCATTGCGCGTGGGGATGAAAATTAGATTTGACGGAAATTGAATAAGAATTTTTTTTTTTTAACGTGCTCATTCGATCAGCTAATTTCTCAAATCTTATGGTGTTCCCGGTGACTTGAAAGAGGCCCCGGGTGGCAGTCACAAGCCAGAATACGCGTTGGCAACGCTACTCCTTCTTGTCTTCTCTGTCCAAAACCAAGCAAACAGAGTTCTAAGCTTCGGCTGCAACAATTACACACGGTATCCTGCCAGCGTGAGTCAAACGAAGGGACTTGTGACCCGTACCAGGTTCTCAGGACAATGCGCTATTGAGTAAATGTCTGAAACTCCGCTTCTTGTAGATGCGATGGTCCGAACTTACGAAGCACCCCTTTCACGATTCTCATGGTTCTTCCAGCCCGTATCTTCCCTTTCTATTCCTCGTCTTTTTTTCTTCCCTTTTTGTGCCTTAATCTAGTGCTTCGCGTTTCCTTACTGAATCTTTCTTTTTTCCACGGGGCTACCTCTTTCTCTCTCCGCCGCGGGGTTGTTTTCGCTCACCTTCCGACATCTCCGCCCCGCAGGATAATCCCCCACTCGGCTTCCGATCCCTCAACGTTCTCTCTTCCTTTTCTTATCCTCCTCTTTCCTTCCTTCCCTTCATAATATCGTGGTTTCTTCGTGAGATCAGCGCCTCGAGTTCATTTCCGTCCAAACTACTTTATCATGCAACACAAACATTAGGCTGCAGCGAGCGGCAGTGTTCCCCGAGTAGCCATGCTACTCTCTCCCTTTCCTTACCATTATCCTTTTCTCCTATGGGCGATCTTCACCTAGTGGTCCGCTTACCCTTGCGCCAGCACGTGGCATCCTTCGATTCTCTAACCACGAATACTTTTGCATAATCTCTCACCCAGCCCCGAATACAGCTCGAGTTGTCTGGGCGCTGGACATATCCCCCCTCACCCCGTGTGCTCAAATTTTCGCCACATCCTCTTTCAGCGGGCGTTCGCCACTCGCTTTGTATTTGAGCCAGCCGCCAAGGGCACGATGACAGCCGGCGTTGGAGATTTCTTTGATGGTCGGCGCCTTCTAAAACGCGGGAGAGAAGAACAGTTGGGGGACAGGCGCTCCTTTGTCCGCTACTTTTCACCTTTTTCCCCCCCCCTATTTTGATAACTGCTTTAACTCCACTGCCCACCCCTTCTCTCCCCGACTGACCTCGCACAGCGAACGCGTTGGCGTAGCGTTTTAGAACCTTTACAGCCAGACACTTCACCGGACGCTCGGTCACTTTAACTTGTGCGTTCTCACAGAGAGCTAAGGTTCACGCGACCATAATAGGTTGAGCTTAACCCCCATGATTAGCACTTATAACCCAGCTTTCGAACTCCCAACAAAAAAAATGCGAGTGTCGCCCAGAGGAGGAGAGGAGACGTTAAATAAACAACCTAACCTGAATCGGAAATACCGTGGTAAAAAAAAGCGGGCCTTACCCGGACACACAAGATTACTCTGAAGAGTAAGTACTAGAACACCGGTGGTTTCCCTCCCCTAACCAGCAGGTTTTGTTGCAGAAGTGATGCTTTTGGTGACCAAACGCGACGGGTCTACATAGATAGGGCTGTACATGAGGACCACAAGTCTAACTTCATTCAGAATGACGCTGAACCTCCTGTGCTTTGTGAGGGAGAGGGGACGGAACCATTCTTCATGTGGTTACAATTGGGCCCACCTACAAAATTATAGGGATACAAGTAATTAGCGAATGCATAGAATAAAACATCGGCAAAAAAAGTTAGTCTGTTAAAACTCACCTTGTGCGACCCCCGTTTAGTTTTGCGTACAACTTGTAAGCGTCAGGCATAAGCATCCGGATTGGCTTCTGCTGTTACCATGGATACCGAACCTGTCTCTGCTCTAAGTAGCACTTTAGAGGTTGATTTCGCTCAACCCCAAGGGGGGAGTGGGGTTGCAGCATACATGTGTTGGGTTCATCTTCCATTGTTTTCTTGATCTATGTCCCCAATGAGTTTAGTGAATCCCTTACACGATAGTAAATGTTATAAACAATAATGGGGCTCCATGGTCACCCGATCTGTGAGACGATGCTGTGAAGTATTTTGGGCACAGGCATGACTGCCTTGACCCTTTTAACTGCCAGAGACCCAGCGAAGAATTGCTTTTCCGCTTAAGTATGGCAGGCCGATCAGTGGAAGGGTGAAGCAAATCTGAATGGCGGTGCCGTCCGTCACCTGTTTTGGGGGTCTTTTATTTTCTGGCAAGGACTAGCCATGCATTTCCCAGTCTCCAGATAGTCACAATGTTCCCGTGCTTGACATGATAGTATGTCTTTGACGCCGCGGACAATATACGCTCTTCACTCGTGTGGATGTTTCGGAAGGGACGTGGGAGGAAATTGGTCCTCACCTAGGACGCACTGTCCTGCCATCGCATGGGGCTCTAGGTTTTCATGCTACATACAGGGAAACACGTTAAAGAAGGCTGGGTCCATGCACACGTATATCTTCTCACCCGGGGAGGAGGGCGTGTTTTCATATAGGATCTCCCCAACGCTGCCCCAGTCTCGAAATCACCTTCTAATTACAAAAATGAAAGATGGCATCTGAGCTCCTGGTCTTAAATGACAGAAAACGCGTCGGCGGCGCCAGGTGCGTGTCCTATAACGGGGAATATAAGTTTATTTCTGCCTAAGTTTGGCTAGTCTTATGACACCGTTTTCTAAATTGGAATCCCTCCAGGACGCAAACTGAGCTTCAAAATGGCCACCAACCTGTGTGAGGCAGGACGCCTGTATGATGAGGTGAGCGCCTGTGCGAGGGACGCAGTGTGAGGGGACGCCTGTGTGACGGGGGACGGCCTGTTTGGGGACGCCTTGTGTGATTGACGCCTTTCGGCCCAATCTGACACCTAGAAATATGTTTTAAATACGTTTTTGTTGTCGGTACGTAGGATTGCGCCTTTTTAATGTGCTCATTTGCTTGCTATTACCCAGAATCCTTTTCTGCAGGGAAATGTAGCCGGTGTGGTGGCGCTGTGAAAGGAAGACAAAATGCACTCGTGGGTTTCTTATCTTTGCTGTCATTCTTAAGAAGTGTTGATTTTATACAAAATAATATAGGAACAATGAATTCCAGCCCCACAGTTGCCAGAAAGGGCTCATACATTGTCCCCAGAGGCACTTCTGCGTTCTTTCACTTGCTGCCGAAGAAGCCAGCAGCCCATTGCCATGCAGAGAGAGGTTCGTCACGGCCCCCTGTCTCTCTCTGGTACTCGTACACATCATATAACCTGCGTGTGCGTGTGCGTGTGCGTGTGCGCGTGGGGATTGTCAGGGTTACTTCCAGCAGCTCCAGCTTGTGCGGTGTTTTCCGGCCTGATACATATTATTGTGACTTGATAGTCAGAAGGCTCACGGGCTGTTGTACTTTGTTTGGTCCCCGATCTTTTTATTCATTTATTGTAGGTCCTAACGTGTGTGTGTGTGTGTGTGTGCGCACCAGACATAATACCTAGGACGAGAGTTTCGTCCTGCGCCCCCTCCTCACACACCTCGCGAGCCCCTTCCTCTCCCCATGTAATTATTCTCTGTCCCCTTCCCCCCCTCTCTGTCCTAACTCTCTCACTCTTTCGTCTCCCACCCTTGTCTCACCTTCATCCCCCCTCTCTCATTTTTCTTTCTCCCACCGGATTATTTGGTCATGGCCTTTTTTTTTTTTTCCGTGGGTGTGTGTGTGTGTGTGTGTGTGTGTGTGTGTGTGTGTGTGTGTGTGTGTGTGTGTGTGTGTGTAATGTGTCTCTCTCTGCAGAGAAATGGTGTAGTGGTTCAGTGTTCACTTTGAATGTTTTAGTCCTTTTTAAATATTTTGTATCCGTTTTTCATTCATAGTTGGTAAACCTGTCAGCAAGTAAATGGAAGATCAGTGATTGAGGAAGGGGGGCATGAACGTTCCTTTCAGGTGTAAGCCATTGGTGGGCAACAAGGGGCTTTACTTGTGGTCCCTGAGCCTCTGTCCCCCCAGCAGCTCATTCTCCCCAGTATAGAGGGAGGGGAGATGTTACTGGTGTGGATTGCAGCTGCTGTATAATGATAATGGATTGTCCCTGTGTAAGGAGAGGCGTAGGAGGGTATTCACAAGTGCGCCAGCGCAAACGGGAAGAAGCTCTTACTAACGTCTGCAAAGTCCCGTGTGTGCGTGTGTGCGTGTGTGTGTGTGTGTGTGTGTGTGTGTGCGCGCGCAATGTGCAGCGTGCAGCTCTGGAGGTAAATATCATGTTTCCAACCACTGGTATAAACTGAAAATGCATTTTGTTTGTTTCACGTAAAAGTGGAGTTTTTGCTTTCAGGCTAATCCTATATTTAAGGAAGCGAAACGCGCAGGTTATTTACGGAATGTTTCTTTTCCTGTAAGTGATGATACAATGTATCGGTGCAGTATACAGACTGTCTGTCTGCTTTCTCTCCCTAGTGAGCTCCCCGTGCAGAATCCTGAAGTGTAACTCCGACTTCTGGGCCGCGACCTCCAGCTCGCACCACCACCTCGGGGCAGAGGACGCGGTGGAATTCTGCACGGCTCTGCGGGCCTACTCTCACTGCACGCGCCGCACCGCCCGCACCTGCAGGGGGGACCTGGCTTACCACTCGGCTGTCCATGGCATTGATGACCTCATGAGCCAGCACAACTGCTCCAAAGATGGCCCCACCTCGCAGCCGCGTCTCCGCACCCTGCCCCCAGGGGACAGCCAGGAGAGGTCCGACAGCCCCGAGATCTGCCATTACGAGAAAAGCTTCCACCGTCACTCGGCGCCCCCCAATTACACCCACTGCGGCCTCTTCGGAGATCCCCACCTTAGGACATTCACGGACAATTTCCAGACCTGCAAAATACAGGGAGCCTGGCCTCTCGTGGACAATAATTACTTGAATGTACAGGTCACCAACACACCCGTGCTTCCTGGGTCAACAGCTACAGCAACCAGCAAGGTAAAGCGAGCCCGCGCGTGGAACCGCTTCCAAATGAGCCAATGGCTGCGGCCTAATACATTTATAAAACGTTTTACCGGGCAGTAATGCATTGAGAGTTACTTCTCGTTTTCAGGTCTGTCCTGATTTTAATGGGTTACCCCATCCCTAATAGAGGGGCACGGAAGGGGTTAAATGTAGGAGAGTGACAGCATTTAATTCCCAGTAAATTCAACGAGTATTTACATTTATTTATTTTTTTAAGAAAAACGTAGAATTTTCCATAGTAACTCGCGTGAGACCCGCGTACAGGTAAATGTCGGCCGCGTACAGGTAAATGTCGGCCGCGTACAGGTAAATGTCGGCCGCGTACAGGTAAATGTCGGCCACACTGTCTTACTATGTTCCATTATTGCAAAGCAGTTTTGAGGCCATCGCTAGTTAAACCGTTAATTGAAATCTGAAAACATGTTTATTCCTCTTTTTTTTTTATTCCTTGAAACAACAAGTTTTGCATGAAGGTGATTTGAATTTTTCTACGAAAATGGAGTTTACTGATAAGTTGGAAAAACTATATTTGTGGGGCGGCCCTTATAGATGAGGCGGTAGAGTATAGGCCCTTATAGATGAGGCGGTAGTGTATAGGCCCTTATAGATGAGGCGTTAGAGTGTAGGCCCTTATAGATGAGGCGGTAGTGTATAGGCCCTTATAGATGAGGCGGTAGTGTATAGGCCCTTATAGATGAGGCGGTAGAGTGTAGGCCATTATGGATGAGGCGGTAGAGTATAGGCCCTTATAGATGAGGCGGTAGTGTATAGGCCCTTATAGATGAGGCGGTAGAGTGTAGGCCCTTATAGATGAGGCGGTAGAGTGTAGGCCCTTATAGATGAGGCGGTAGAGTATAGGTGAAGGGGACGGAATGATTCCCTGTTTGCTGTTCCAGGCCAGCAATGCATTACAGATACAATGCAGGATAAAAGCGTGTTGTCTTGTGTCTTACAATAGCGCACAGGGTGTGCGGCAGTCGGAGATGTATCCTTCGGGCTCAGACTGCGAGACACCACTCCTACTAATTGTAGCAATTCCAAAAATAGGAGTGAATAGGACGCTGATTCACTCTGCATGTGTGCGACTGTGTGTGGGGGGTGGGGGGGAGCGCACTGCTGCTGTGCGAGTGGGGGGAGAGGCGGGGGAGGAGGGAGCGTGCGGTGCTGCTGTGCGAGTGGGGGGGGAAGAGGCGCGGGCGCGTTGTGCGAGGGGGGGAGGAGAGCGGCGTGCTGTGCAAGTGAGGGGGAGAGCGCGTGGTTCTGTTGAGCAGGGCGTGGGGGGGGAGAGCGCGGTGCTGCTGTGCGATTGGGGGGGGAGAGGCGATGCTACTGTGCGAGTGGGGGGGAGCACAACTGCTACGTGCGGTGGGGGGGGGCTTGCTGCTAGTGGTGGGAGAAGTGAGCGGCTGAGCGGGGGGGGGGGGGGGGACTGACAGCTGCAGATACCGTTTTCTATGCCACATTCCTCCCGCCCAGATCTCGGTTTAACTCCTTCAGTACAGGGCAGTGATAGATCACGTTGGCAGTGACAGACTTGCGTGTTCTCCCCAAGTCCAAACTTCAATGTTTTGTTCTCTCTTTGCCCTTATGAGGCTCCCCGTTCCCCCCCCCCCCCCCCGTTCTCCCCTCCCCCCCCCGAGATACGGACATCGGAAGGCGATGTCGATATCGATATCAGCCCAGACTGGGCACAGATAATATCCTTTACTGTAAGGTCCCAGGGGCCAGTAGGAATCATTCCTTGCGGCTTCCTTTGGCCGCGTGACCCGAGACCCCAGCATCACCTTCAGATGTAAGAATCTCGGGGAGCAGGGGGTCCTCAGACCTGAAATCTATGCGTTCAGCTCCGGAGACCCCCTGATTCCTACCTAGGGTGTGAAACATTTTTGTTTTATTGTTTTTAAAGACACAGGATGTAACTTGCAAATGCATTGCTGGCCTCCAGAAGCTGAGGGGTTAAGCTGTAGATGGCGTTGGAGGCAAGTTTTGAGGATTCTTGTGCACCCCCTCCGTGCCCCGAGGATACTACTCGTGGACTGGAAGCTCGTTAGATAGGATTGTGAAGGTGTTGCTCTTGGCTTTTATCTTTCGGGTAAAGGTTTGGCCCTCCGGTTGCTTCAGGGTGAGCAATCGGCCCTTTTTCGACACCTTTCGCCTCTTTGCTTTTAAGGTTGGCCCTGGAAAGTGAGCGCGCAGTTTGTGAGCGCGCAGTTTGTGAGCGCGCAGTTTGTGAGCGCGCAGTTTGTGAGCGCGCAGTTTGTGAGCGCGCAGTTTGTGAGCGTGCAGTTTGTGAGCGCGCAGGGATTGTGTCTGTATTATTTTAGGCCGGACAGCTGGTGACCTTGAACCAGACACTGGGCCAGACAATGACTGTCATGTACTATAAGTAAGAGCTATGGAATGGGTCCCACCTCCTGATCCAGTCATACGCTGAATATATTTATTATTTAGGCCAGGGGCTCAACTCCATCACTCAACATCCCCCCCCCCCCCCCCCCCCCCCAACAGGTCAGGTTTTCAGAATATCCCAATCAGAGGCTCCGTCAAAGTGTGACAGGGAAGGGGTTAATACGAACAGCGTTTATTTTTGGTTTATTTTTAACCTCTAGAGCATGGTCCTCAAGGGCCACCAACAGGTCAGGTTTTAAGGATATCCCTGCTTCAGCACAGGTGGCTCAATCAGTCCCTGCTTCAGCACAAGTTGCTCAGTCTTCAACTGAGCTACTGATTGAGCCAGTTGTGCTGAAGCTGGGATATCCTTAAAACCTGGCCTGTTGGTGGCCCTTGAGTACTGAATTTGAGACCCCCTGCCCTAGATTTTGTGCGCGAGGCACATGTCCAATCAGTTTGACTCGTGATAATTATTCAGGATCTTGTGGAACTCGTTAGACCTTTTTTCAGACGTACATACTTCTCCTGATGGGCGTGAGCGTGTGGCTGCACGCAGGGAAGTGCACACCGTCATCAATCAGCCATTTCTATTTGTGTTCACTAAACCTTGCAGAGATTCCCTCTGAGACATTCGGCGAAACCTGCGCTGCTTCCCCTTTCTGAAGCAATCCCACGCAAACAGCCGTCTCCCTGAATCACCGGCAGCATAACTGGCGCAATGAAACGCCCCAGGGCCAGAGTGATCAGATTAAAGGAAATCTACTGCATTCAAACTGATCTTTTTTTTTGACCTAGTGAAGGTTATTTATTTATTTTTTGCACAATCTGTGTGATAAATAATAGCCTCTTATCTTCCGGGACGTTCTTGTCAGTAACTTTTTGCGGTAATACTGATGTTACCTTTCCTGCTTCCAGCACATACTCCCGTACTAAGCCTCCATACTCCCGTACTAGGCCTCCATACTCCCGTACTAGGCCTGCATACTCCCTGTACTAGGCCTGCATACTCCCATACTAGGCCTCCATACTCCCGTACTAGGCCTGCATACTCCCGTACTAGGCCTGCATACTCCCGTACTAGGCCTGCATACTCCCTGTACTAGGTCCCCATACTCCCTGTACTAGGCCTGCATACTCCCTGTACTAGGCCTGCATACTCCCGTACTAGGCCTGCATACTCCCTGTACTAGGTCCCCATACTCCCGTACTAGGCCTGCATACTCCCTGTACTAGGCCTGCATACTCCCTGTACTAGGCCTGCATACTCCCATACTAGGCCTCCATACTCCCGTACTAGGCCTGCATACTCCCTGTACTAGGCCTGCATACTCCCTGTACTAGGTCCCCATACTCCCGTACTAGGCCTGCATACTCCCGTACTAGGCCTGCATACTCCCGTACTAGGCCTGCATACTCCCTGTACTAGGTCCCCATACTCCCTGTACTAGGCCTGCATACTCCCTGTACTAGGCCTGCATACTCCCGTACTAGGCCTGCATACTCCCTGTACTAGGTCCCCATACTCCCTGTACTAGGCCTGCATACTCCCTGTACTAGGTCCCCATACTCCTGTACTAGGCCTGCATACTCCCGTACTAGGCCTGCATACTCCCTGTACTAGGTCCCCATACTCCCTGTACTAGGCCTGCATACTCCCTGTACTAGGTCCCCATACTCCCTGTACTAGGCCTGCATACTCCCTGTACTAGGTCCCCATACTCCCGTACTAGGCCTGCATACTCCCTGTACTAGGCCTGCATACTCCCTGTACTAGGCCTCCATACTCCCGTACTAGGCCTCCATACTCCCGTACTAGACCTCCACGCTCCCGTACTAGACCTGTAGCGCTCCCCGTACTAGGTCTCCATACTCCCGTACTAGGTCTGCACGCTCCCGTACTAGACCTGTAGCGCTCCCCGTACTAGGTCTCCATACTCCCGTACTAGGTCTGCACGCTCCCGTACTAGGCTTGCGCGCTCCCCGTACTAGGTCTGCACGCTCCCGTACTAGGTCTCCATACTCCCGTACTAGGTCTCCATACTCCTGTACTAGGTCTGCACGCTCCCGTACTAGACCTGCATGCTCCCCATACTAGACCAGCACGCTCCCCATACTAGACCTGCACGCTCCCCGTACTAGGCCTGCACGCTCCCCGTACTAGGCCCGCACGCTCCCCGTACTAGGCCCGCACGCTCCCTGTACTAGGCCTGCCTGCGCGCTCCCGTACTAGGCCTGCGCGCTCCCGTACTAGGCCTGCGCGCTCCCTGTACTAGACCTGCACGCTCCCGTACTAGACCCGCACGCTCCCGTACTAGACCCGCACGCTTCCCGTACTAGGCCCGCATGCTCCCCGTACTAGGCCCGCACGCTCCCCGTACTAGGCCTGCGCGCTCCCCGTACTAGGCCCGCATGCTCCCCGTACATGTGCATCCAACAGTCATTTCTTTAGCAGCCATCTTGTTTTCTGGTAGACTTTCAAAAATATTGAAATGAAAGCAAAAGCTTCCGAACTGCTGAGAGTCTCCCCAAAAAGCACAACGGGTCCATGTTTACTAAGCAGCATCGCCACTCAAGACTTCCCTGATGCTGGAAGGTGTCTTATGGAGAGGGCTTCGTGTATGTGGCCCCAAAATCTTATTTATTTTTGTACTTTGCATCAGTAAAATATATTTTCGGAATTGAGTAGAGGGGGCGGGACTTAAAACATCTAAATATTATTTTTAATTATTAAAATGTGTTTTTTTCTCTCTCTCCCCAGCTCACAATAATCTTCAAGAACTTCCAGGAGTGCGTGGACCAGAAAGTGTACCAGGCGGAGATGGACGAGCTTCCTGCGGCGTTCGCGGACGGCTCGAAGAACGGAGGGGACAAGAGCGGCGCCAACAGCTTGAAAATCATTGAGAAGGTGGCTGGGCAGCACATCGAGATCCAGGCCAAGTACATCGGCACCACCATCGTGGTGCGGCAGGTGGGCCGCTACCTGACCTTTGCGGTCCGGATGCCGGAGGAGGTGGTGAATGCGGTGGAGGACAGAGATAATCAGGGGCTTTACCTGTGCCTCCGGGGCTGTCCTAAAAACCAGCAGATTGACTTCCGAACCTTCCACTCCCAGGCGCCGGAGACTGGGCTGAGGGGGCATGGGGTGGGCTCCAACGAGGTCTTCACCCCTCAGATGGCAGGAGCCAAGTGCAAGGAGAAGCTGCCCGTGGAGGACCTCTACTTCCAGTCGTGCGTGTTTGACTTGCTGACCACGGGGGACGTGAATTTCACCTTAGCTGCTTATTACGCCTTTGAGGATGTGAAATTGTTACACTCCAATAAGGACAAAATCCACCT
This sequence comes from Ascaphus truei, assembly GCA_036426205.1. Classification (NCBI taxonomy): domain Eukaryota; kingdom Metazoa; phylum Chordata; class Amphibia; order Anura; family Ascaphidae; genus Ascaphus; species Ascaphus truei. The sequence goes on from CM071583.1 coordinate 16,386,285, forward strand.
GTATGAAAGGGCCAAGGACTTGGGCCCCGGAAACTCCGCTGCCCACACCGGCCTGGACTTCCTTACTATCGTGGTGGGCTTGGCGTGGCTGATTCGGTGCTGTGCAGTGTGGCTGTAACGTTGTGTTTACTGTGTAAAACCTTGAGGTGGAAGAAGACGAGACTAAGCGAGTCCGTTGTGGAGGTGCCGTCCCACTTACCCAGATGTAATAGAGGAAGCACTCGGCTGTCTAACAACTGCTACACGACTCGGTTTCATAATTCTGCATTTAAATACATTTCTAAATGTTCAGCTGAAAGAAGAGTTCCATGACATCTTCAGTCTACTGTATACAAGTCGTATTGATGAGATCTGGTATCAATTGTATATAGAGACACCACACACACACCACAGACACACTCACACACACACTCACACACACACACACACCGGTAAGTGGGACTGCATCTTTACCTTCTGTGCTGAGGTCTCACACACTTTGGCACAGAAGGAGTTAATCCTTCAGGATATGGGCAGCTGAAATCTGAGACCTTTCCACCTTCTTGCTGTTGTGCCTATTTGACATAGAATAGGCATTGCTAATACACAGGCGCTGTCCGCTCTGTGTAGAGCGGCGTATACGCACCATACCTCATCAGCAGAACCCCAGACTTTGTGGGCACACGGGGGGGAGAAGAGCGCCCCCCTCTGCGATATCGTGGTACTGCAGTCATCGTGGTGTCTGAAATGTGCGTTTGTGAATGTGGCTTTGCGTGTCAGTATAAGCGCTATATGTTGCATGAACGCGAAGTGATGCTGCTCGGGCAGCGTATACATGGAGGTGCTGCTGCACAGATGTGTAATGCTGGGAAAAGCCAAACTCTGCTCTGGCATTAACTCTTTAAGTGCCAGAGAGTCCCACACCCCAACTCCATGTATTGCAGGCCCCACTGGAGACACAGGGGTTAACCTCATTAAGGTTTATGGCCAGTTTGAATCGCAATGCCAGTTCCTCGTAAACATGGTCAAGGTATATTCTGTATCCGCTGCCGCGGCGTCCGGCAAAATCACACACCACAGGGCCCGCGCGTGTACACACCACAGGGCCCCCGCGTGAACACACCACAGGGCCCGCGCGTGAACACACCACAGGGCCCGCGCGTGTACACACCACAGGGCCCGCGCGTGAACACACCACAGGGCCCCCGCGTGAACACACCACAGGGCCCCCGCGTGAACACACCACAGGGCCCGCGCGTGTACACACCACAGGGCCCCCGCGTGAACACACCACAGGGCCCCCGCGTGTACACACCACAGGGCCCCCGCGTGTACACACCACAGGGCCCCCGCGTGTACACACCACAGGGCCCGCGCGTGTACACACCACAGGGCCCGCGCGTGAACGCACCACGGGGCCCCCGCGTGAACGCACCACGGGGCCCGCGCGTGAACGCACCACGGGGCCCCCGCGTGAACGCACCACGGGGCCCCCGCGTGAACGCACCACAGGGCCCCCGCGTGTACACACCACAGGGCCCCCGCGTGTACACACCACAGGGCCCCCGCGTGAACACACCACAGGGCCCCCGCGTGAACACACCACAGGGCCCCCGCGTGAACACACCACAGGGCCCCCGCGTGTACACACCACAGGGCCCCCGCGTGAACACACCACAGGGCCCCCGCGTGTACACCCCACAGGGCCCCCGCGTGAACGCACCACGGGGCCCCCGCGTGAACACACCACGGGGCCCCCGCGTGAACACACCACAGGGCCCCCGCGTGAACGCACCACAGGGCCCCCGCGTGAACGCACCACGGGGCCCCCGCGTGAACGCACCACGGGGCCCGCGCGTGAACGCACCACGGGGCCCCCGCTGTACACACCAGGCGACGTGAAACACCAGGGGCCCCGCGTGAACACACCACGGTTGCCCCCTCGTGAACACACCACGTGGCCCCCGCGTGAACACACCACGGGGCCCCGCTTAACACACCACGGGCTCGCTACACACCGCGTGTCCCCACGGGGGCCGCGCTGTACACACACAACTGGCCACGTCGCGGGTACACACCAACCAGGGCCCGCGTCTTGTACACAAAACCACAGGTCCCGCTCTTTTACAATCACCACAGGGCCCGCGCGTGAACGCACCACAGGGCCCGCGCGTGAACGCACCACAGGGCCGGCGCGTGAAGGCACCACAGGGCCCGCGCGTGTACACACCACAGGGCCCCCGCGTGAACGCACCACAGGGCCCCCGTGTGAACACTGGTATTTTCAGAAACTCGTGCAGCCAGCTCTGGGCTGGAAACCTGGCAGCTTATTTGCAGAGATGACCTGTACATGCTGCCCTCAGCAGGGCAGAGAGGCAGGAAGGGCAATAACACTCATTGTGCTCCAGTGGGGAATATCTCCCAGTCGTGGTTGGCAGCGTTGGCGTTAGCACAGAGCATCTAACTGGTATCACATGAATTCCTGGAGATATTGTATAGTGTAAAAACAGCTGTAGAAATCAGATGTAAAGCAAAAAAAATGCAACTTGTGTTGGATGTAATTTGTTGTTTCTAATATATGGAGTTTTTGTGGTTTTTAAATAGCGTCACTGTACATATAAAGAGATGTCATTTGTTCAAGTGTATAAAAAAAAAACCTAGATGTGTTTACTACTTTTTCTGAAATCTTTTAACCCCTTCACTACCCGAGGAGCCCGCAGACTGCTGCATGCTACAGAGCGTCTCCGGCACTGAACAGGCGGCGTGGCTAATATGTCTTCGTATAAATACTTCCAGTTGGGTTTCCTCAGCCACGGGCCTTCTCACCCGGACCCCTCTGCTCTGCGAAATTAAACTCTCAGTTGCCAGTTGGTCTTACACTGCTTTGCACTACTGACCGCTCTGGTAGCAAAAGCGAGCTGAAGACCCCCCAGAAATCCCCTGCCCCTTCCAGAACTCTGGTTCAACTTGTGCTCATTTAAGAGGAGATAACAGGAGTCTCCGGATTTGCAGTGAAAAGCACAAGGCCACATTTTCTTCTCCGTTTTGCGGTCAGCAGCTGCTACACATGGGGTTGGGTAACTCCAGCCCTCAAGGGCCACCAACAGGACAGGTTTTCAGGATATCCGTAACTCAATGAGTGGCTCAGTCTTCGATTGAGCCACCTGGGCTGAAGCAGGGACACCCTGAAAACCTGACCTGTTGGTGGCCCTTGCGGACTGCAGTTGCCCACCCCTGTGCTACACACTTGGAAGTGCTCACTCATTAACCTCTTCCTGGCCATCAGTTTTCTGGCACGTTGCAGCGTTAAGTCTGCTCGTCCCCCGCCTAATTCCTGCATGCGTGATCTTACAGGCGTGTTCCCCTGGCGTGCTGCAGTATGTTCACATTGAATGCCCCGGTCACGGTAATTGTAACCTCTCTCTAGAATAAATTCAGAGGACGCAGAGCGGATCCCGGGGATGAGAATAAGGACTGGCTGGGAAACGTGGTGTGTAGAAATGACAAGTGAAGCACTTTATTTTGGTTGTGTTTGACGAGTGTTCTGGTTAAATGTTGCCAAGATAGAATAATAGCACCGATGGGAGGGGGGGGGAAAGGGGGGGGGGGGGGGGGGTGTTAAAGATGTGCAGAAATGTTGCCTCATGTACATAATGTAAATTATTTATTGGAAAGAAAAGCAAGTAAAAGGTTTTTAACATCGAGTCTGCCGTGTACTTTCATTAATATTTACTTATATAAAAGCAGCAATCCCACCCAAAATGGAAATGGATTTATTCCTGGGATCCTCCAGCGTTGAATCGAGTCGTTTTCAGCACCAGGTACCTCCCTCGTTCATCAAAGTTTTTACCATTTTAGATGCCGGTGCCTCTCCTGGTTATTTAAACATGGCGGCCACGTTTATCCAATAGGAAGCCGCAAAGTCATCCGGTTTTAGCTTCCTATTGGCTGCCAGTTTGACAAGGGACAGAGCGGGCCCCTGCACCCTAAAACTGCACGTATCTCGTGAGCCAGCGGGTCCCTGGATATGTACACCTCACTATTGGCAATAATCAATCAATTGCCAATCTGGATGCCGACACACCCAGGCCACAAGGTTTGTATAAGGAGTCAGCCCAATGTAATGTCATTTAAAGGCTCGACAATGACCAAATCCAAGTAGGATCTTCCTAAACGTAGAACTCTGTTACTGCACTAAAAGCGCAGGGTAACCAGGAGGAAAAGACTGTCCCAAAGAAATGAGTGTGACCCTCCGAGTCCGGCTGCGAGAGAGATTACATCGGGTGCAATATTTGGTTACTCTGCATAGATTACCTTGACTCTGGATTTAGGCGACAGGGCGATGAGGTAGCCAGAGTGAAAATAATGGGCGCCAGGAGATGTGGTAGTACAACACCCGACTTTATTCACGTCCCCAGACACGGGGACACATCACACGGCAACATTGTACTATTCTCCTCGTTATTCATGAACACGGCGCTTCTTTAAGTGCCCACTCATAACACTCGGAGGGAGGTGAATCGGCTTGGTCACTTTACTGGACCTGACCTCTCCCCCTGCGGAGTAACATCCGTTATACTCCATTTAAACTGGGCCCTTACTGGGTTCTTGGCTGGTTCTATGCAGGTGAAGATTGTTCCCCTTTCCTGTTTGGGAAATGCCACTTGGGCTGAAAAGAATACATGTACATATCTGCCCCTCTCCCCCTCCCCCTGTTGCCGTTAACATCTCCTTGGGATCCTAAATTAAAAGGCACTGCCCCTATCTATAACATAATAAAATAAGGGGGGGGGGCTGGTCTCTTCAATTACTTTATGGATATATCCCTATCTGCTCCCCCCCCCGAGGCTCCTCTCCTCTTGTCATCTATGAACCTGGCCTTCCAGAACTTTCCTCCCTATCCTAAATTCTCCATTCTGACGTTGGTATCCCTATAGCAACACAGGGTGGGGCCCAGCATGTACTAACCAGCTAGCAACCCCTTAGGAGGGGGTTACATATGAAAACAATGAAACTTATACACTATTCATTACTACGTGAGTTACATCATATTAGTCATACATGTAGGCCACACACCCCTCATAAATATTCATATTTTCAGTCATCGAGTAAAGTTCATTCTCTGAAAACTGTGTTTCATTTTCCAAAACGAATTGGTCTGTTGTGTTTTTATCTGGATCAGGCCCAGTCATGATCTATTCCCCACCCTCACCTTGTGGCCAGCCTCCCGCCTCCCGCCTCCCGCCTCCCGCCTCCCGCCTCCCGGCTCTGTACGCCACCTGGCCGTTGCTGTTTTCACATTCCAGTGTTATCCTGAAATATATTGATACAAAGAGACGGGGCGTCTGAAGTAAAATTACTAAAACAATGATAGAATGCCAGCTCTTTGCTAAGCTTTGCAATACAAAAATAAATAAAGCGCAAACCCATAGAACCGATGTGTAAATCACGTGCTGGTGATAAGTGACTGAAACGTATAATAATAACACCACAATGTGGGATAAGTGAGTTACAAGTGGTGAATACGCCAGGTGCTGCCAGATACCTGCGGTTATTCACACTTCAATAAACACGATGCAATACGTAGGTATCCGGGGCGCATACTGGGTGAATAAGTGAATATTAATTAGCGACAATAGCTGTGCAATAATGCTGAAAACCAAACAAACATATCACTGGTCTCTTGCTCCAGTTGTCTTCATGTTCTCACAGTGTGGAATCACTTATCCTGGTAGAATATGACCTCATGCATTGAGAAACACATATAAACACATATAAAAACGCAAATAGTGTAATAACGTTTAACTGCAGGTCACATACAACACGGGGGGGAAGGAAACGCTCACACTCTCCCCAACTGGTTACAGCATTGAGCGGCTTGGGCCGCACTCCGACCTGCTTCCGGCTTTCGTCTCCGCTGCACGCCCTCCGTGCGCACCGCCTCCCCAGTCTGTCTCCGTACTCTCAGCACAGTGGGATGATATGACTTCGGCTCTCCGAAATCCAGGTACGGTGGCCTCCGAGCGCCAAAAGACCCTACGCGTTTCGCTCGATTACTCCGCTTCCTCAGGGGTTCTCTCTTTAACGGAGTTCTGAGGATCTACCCCCTAAAGTGCCTCGTTCTGAGTTCTTTGGGAAACAGGTTCAATTCCCCAAGGTTCTGAAGACAGCAAAGGAAATTAAAATACACTTAAAATTCAGCAACCCAATTAACTTTTTACATTTCTACCTAGACCTGATATTAATATACAAGAAATCATTAGGCAGCAAAGTCTTTCCTCCGTATTGGATCTACGGCTGCATTGTTTATTTTTTCCCCAAAAATCTAATAATTGCAGATATTTGGGTGTATACACTGCACAAATTTTGCACAATCTATTGAAATACAGTTTTAATATGTGTATGTTATGGTCGTGTATCAGGAATGGAGAAAATAATGGTTCTCTGGGAGCGCTCTTGTCATATTTAGAGATGATCATATTCATGCTGGTTTATATTGTTTCGTGAACCGAGCTGCACTTTCAAACTGGGCCACCTTCCGTCTGACAAAAGGAAGCAAGGAATTCTGGGAAACGAGAAGGCGGAACTTCCCTAGAAATAACCGGCAGGGAAGAGAGTCCCCCATATATTAGTGCGTGCGCTGGAACGCAGCCATAACTACAGCACTATAGGCCTCTGACATTTAGTATGTTCAAGCTTCTATCTAGATCTACGTAAAAGCTGTGTGTTAAATATTCAACTTTATTCTGGGGTTACCTCACCCAGGCCTTGGCCAACTAATTCCAGTGCCATGTTATGGCGTCTCATCTGGGTAATTGTTACCTTTTCACCCAAATCTGATCAGCGAGCGCTTGTACCCCCCACCTCCCCACATCTTTATTGGTTCTCTGATATGGGGGAAAGAAAACCTCTTTATTGCTGTGGCATGTCCCCTCGTTGCCGGCACATCTCCCCCCCCCCCACCCCCCCTTGGTACATCTCCCCTCATTGGTGGCAAATGTTCCCATCCCCCCCTGTTGGTACATCTCCCCCACTAGCTGGCACCCCCCCCCCCCTTTTCCCTCTCCTCTCCCCTGCAATCTGCTCATTTTAAAGGGTTTCTTAGAAAATTCGCAATGGGGGAAATATTACGGAAATCCCAGCCACATTACTGGGATATTTCTGTTTCATGGGAAACTATAGGGCAGGATAATACTGTGTAATATTTGCCTGCTTATAAGCATGGTATATACTTAATATAACTATACTTCGAAGTTTAGGATAAGAGATAAACCTTTTAGGTGGGACTGGGGATTTGCACACTTTGTTGTGTATGTCTCTTTGTTTTATTGCCCCTCTTTTTTATGGGGTGGGAACCAGGTCTCTGAGCCAAACGCCACTATCTTCTGCTTTGGGGAGCCCCTGTTACCGAGATACGTGTTGACTTTTGGGTCTGACATACTGAGTTTGGCACATGTGGAACGCACACAAATGCTACTTTATATATGTGTGTTTATATATACACTTTACAAAAATGGGACCCAGTACAACAGTGATTTCCAACTTTGTTTTTGTGAAGGAACACTATAATAATATTGTGACATTCTGAGGAACCCCAACCCTCTCTAATAGCGCGTCTGAGATCAGATGCATTGTAAGAAACCCCAATATTTTCTAATAGCGCGTCTGAGATCAGATGCATTGTAAGGAACCCCAACCCTCTCAAATAGCGCGTCTGAGATCAGATGCATTGTAAGGAACCCCAACACTTTCTAATAGCGCGTCTGAGATCAGATGCATTGTAAGGAACCCCAACCCTCTCTAATAGCGCGTCTGAGATCAGATGCATTGTAAGGAACCCCAACCCTCTCAAATAGCGCGTCTGAGATCAGATGCATTGTAAGGAACCCCAACTCTCTCAAATAGCGCGTCTGAGATCAGATGCATTGTAAGAAACCCCAACCCTCTCTAATAGCGCGTCTGAGATCAGATGCATTGTAAGGAACCCCAACCCTCTCTAATAGCGCGTCTGAGATCAGATGCACTGTAAATTCTTCTGTATTTGGTACCATTTTCAAATGTCCTGAAAATTGCAGGGAACCCTTTAGGGAGGCCCGGGGACTCTGGTTGAAAAACACTGCTGTAGACCAGCGGTGCGCAAACTGTGGGGCGCGACCCCCAGGGGGGGCGCGACACTGCCGACGGGGGGCGCGGGGTTTACAGAGGCCCCGCGCGCTTCCCGAAGGCACTTAAATTAAGTGCAGGGGGAGCTGCAGGGCCTCTGTAAACCTTACTTACCGTGGCTTCGGCGGCTTCCTCACTGCGTCGCCATGGCAACGCGGCGTCAAAATGACGCTGCGAGGTCATTTGACGTCACGTTGCTATGGCAACGTGACGTCATTACGCCGGAGCGCGGGTATGTTGGGGTTGGGGGGGGGCGCGGGAAGAGGGGGCAGCCCGGCAGGGGGGCGCAGGGAAAAAAGTTTGCGCCCCCCTGCTGTAGACTATGTCCTCTGCCATTTACTTACATTCTGACTCTAGGTATTAAACAGGAGAGTCATGCAATTCAGACTAAGGGGCCTATGCAGAGAGCAGCGCAAGAATAAATTGGAGAGTTTAAGAAAAAGTAGCTTTAATGGAGAGTTTTATTCTCCATATGCAGAAATGGGCGAAATCCGCTATTTTTAGCATTACTGCATGTGGAGAATTGTAAATGAGGAGATGCGCGCAGCCGAAAGGGGGAAAAAAAATTGCGAATTTTTTTTTTCCCTATAGCCGGCGAGCTCCTGCTTCTTGCCAACTTTAGTTGGCGGAGAAAATTGACGAAAATCGCGCCAAAAACAGCCGCTAGATGGCGAGCGCGCCTTTCTGAATTTGGATATTTTTCAGACTGGCGAGATGTAGGTTCTCGCCAGCCGCGCGGCGAGATTTATAAATAGAAAAAAAAATGGCGCTTTTTTCATACCTCGCCATTTTCGGCTGTTTTTAGCGCGATTTTCACCGGAAAATCGCGAGATTGTTAATAGCGCTGCTCTCTGCATGAGGCCCTAAATCCTCTTCCCGTCTTCTCCTTATCACTTGCACAGAAGGATGGATGGGCGTGTTGGTCCTTTCTTTCACAATCACTTGCAGTGATTTAGTGGCCATGAAGAGCAGCGAACGCTTGATTTTCCTTTTCTAAGTGCCTTGGTGCAGACCTAAGGAGGAAGCAGCTTCCTGTAGAGTTGTGCTTCCCTCGTGTGGACAAACCATGAGCTGAGTATATATGTGTGAGGATTCAGACAGGATTCTCAGCTGGATCCAGCTTGTAAAATATCCTCAGGGCGATGCCCCAAGAGTAACCTCTCCAGTGCGTCATAAGCATTTCTACGTGCAGCGGCCAGTCCCATCCAAAATGGTAGTGGAGCACCATCGACTTCCATTTCCAACGTCCAAGGCCTGGTCGCGCCATGTGATCACACTGTAAATGTTGAGGGCCGTATCAGTGGCATAACTACAATTTTTGGGGCAAACCCGCAAAAATGTTTTAAAGGTCCCCTCTTCAACTCTCCCCTTCCTCAAACTCTCTCCCCCCTAACTCTCCCACTTCCCCCAACTCTGACTCTTTTCCCTCCTCCTCTTAATAAAAATAATAATGCTAATAATAGCATGTTTTTGTATAGCACTGCTAGTTTTACGCAGCGCTTTACAGAGACATTTTGCAGGCACAGGTCCCTGCCCCGTGGAGCTTACAATCTATTTGTTGGTGCCTGCAGCACAGTGAGATAAAGTGACTTGCCCAAGGTCACAAGGAGCCGACACCGAGAATTGGACCAGGTTCCCCTGCTCCAAATCTCAGTGCCAGTCACTCACTGAGCCGCTCCCTCTCCTCTCTTACTCAATCCCCCCTTCCCACCCAATTACCCCCCCCCCTTTGCCTTGTGAGCAATGTGGGATTGGGGCGAGGCCTCGGGTCCTGCGTCGGTGGAAAGCTGGGGCCATGTGGGCAAATGCAGAAGTTGGGCCCGATTTCTAGCGCTGACCGGAACAAGGGTACACGAGGGGGTGTGGGGGGGCTTGGCACGAGGGTCACGCAGCGAACAAAGACCCTGGCAGCTGGACACAGAGGTTAGGTCCGATGTCTGGCCTAACCTCCATTGCCGGCCAGTCGAGGGCCCCCCTCCACGCTCCTGGGCCCCCCTCCACGCTCTCGGGAGCCCCTCCACGCTTCGGGGCCCCCCTCCACACTCTCGGGAGCCCCTCCACGCTTCCGGGGGCCCCCCTCCACGCTCTCGGGACCCCCTGCATTGCAGCGTTTTGCAGTAGCGTAGTTACACCCATGGGCCATATCCACTATAGGTGCTTCTCCAGAAGACCCCTTCCATGCTGGAAGATAAACTCCTTGACATGGATGGACTGTGTCCAGGGCCAGTTTTACAGGGCGGAGCTGGAAGGGGTCTCATTGGAATAGCATTGCCTAGTAAAAAAAAAAGTGTGCAACGTTTTAGCGTCTTAATCTTGACCTCTTCAAAGTGCAATACAGCCCATCTTATATAAAGAACGAAGCACACGTTTGTTAGCATGTAGTGTAACATGTAACAAACATATAGTACATCCAAGGCACATTCTAGCAGATGTGATAAAGAGCCGCACTCAGCATCCTAGCAACGTCACCAATTATTCCAACTTTCACACATCCCATCATCATGCAACCTGTAAGGTGCCTTTGTCTGGTCCGCCGGTAACAGCGCACACCACATTAGTATACTAACCGTGACTTTCAATAAGTGCTGTAGGTGATTTACATATTGGTGAGTTTATGGGTCATCTGATGGGTAAATAGGACGTTTGTATCGGCGGAAGGATTGAGGTCACTACATTCAGCGTGTGGGTTGCGGCACGTGAAGTGCGAGCCAGTGAAATGACTCCAGGAGATGGTTATACTAACACGGACCTACAATGTTCCGAGTCATTATTTCATTGCAGTATGGTCCAACTTCAGAGCTGGTTTATTTGACATTGCTATTTAAAATAATGTTCATGTAAACAAAACAACAACGTTGATACATATTTAATGATATAGTTTAAATAATAATTCTATGCATGTATAATTACACAAATATAACACACTGGTGTGAGCAGGGCAGATTCCCTGAGAGGTATTTGGCATGTCACGCCGAAGTAACGTACAGGAACTCCGACTTCTGAAAAATCTCAGTCACATTTTAATATACAAGAATGTAAAGTACAGCAGTTTTACAAGGTAGGAAAATTTAATACATACTATATAAACAACCTATTTACACAGGAAAAGCACTAGGTCAATGGCCTTTTCACAAATATAAATTAATAATAATTACAGGCATAAAAGTCCACAGCTGCCCGGCTCATGGAGGAGCAGAGACGGGTGTGAACCGCTACAAAACCTTTCCAATGGTTGAATTGCTCATTACCGTTTGTGCTCGTAAAGTTGCACGATACAGGGCGATTCCGAGCGATGGTAACCGCCCAAATGTAAACACTGTCATGGTGGATACAATGTATCCGCGGAGAGGAGCACGGTACAATCCATACAGGAGAAACAGGTCCAGGTCTCTGTACTCTTTATACGGCATTAGGAGGTAATCCTACACTCTATATCAGGGGGTGTCCAACTCCGTCCTCAAGGGCCGCCAACAGGCCTGGTTTTATGGATATCTTTGCGTCAGCACAAGTGGCTGCATAGGTAGCATGGCTCAATCAGTGGCACAGCCACAGATTGAGCCACCTGTGCTGAAGCAAAGATATCCATACAACGTAGCCTGTTGGTGGCCCTTGAGGACGGAGTTCCTTGCTCTAAATCTTAACCATTTTGCTGCACCTACATTTCAGGGCACCGGGCAGCCAAACCAGTCCCCCATATGGTTTCCTGCAAACCCCCAAATGTGCCCCCGTGAGGGCCCTATAACGCAGCAGTGTTAGCTGTGGTGTTAATTTATTCAGATTATTAACTGGCAAGAAAAACCAAAATGTCTTCCTTATAGATTGCATCCTGCCCGTGCTTAGCCATTTACTAATGACATCACGGTGACCTAAGAGGAAGTAGAACCGCAAATCATTAACACACGCACAATCTACAATGGGTTATTTTTTTTTATTTTAACATGGAAATTCTCCCGCAACAGAACAGGAAGTTCGAACAACCCCCATACATACGCGAGAAAGGGCGCGCTTTTCAGGGCTCCGCAGCGCACTATTTCATGTAGAGTAAAGCAGGAACGGACCCCATTGGACAAATTCTCATTACACCTCTTCGACCTCCTGGCATGGAAGAGGTTAATATGCCAGCCACCCGTGTTTTTTTTTAATGATTTAAATTGGGGGCATTGTCACTGTATTTCTTTTTTATTACATTAGTAATATAAGAAACAAAATATATGTCATTAAGACAACCACAAAAATAAATCATTAATGATATGAGAAATAGGTTTTTATTCGGTGCGGATCGTGTGTTTCAGAGTTTATGGCTGAAAGTTGAGCCGGATTCGTCGTATTCCATATTGCAACAAATAACCATTTTCCTACAGGAAACGTACATCGGTCTCTGCTGCACACAAAACACATCCGTGTTATTTTACCATACAAAGAAAATAGGTAACCGCAGAAATAACTGATAAACCATTGCAGGACTCTCCTAATGTACCTTCCTTGTGCTCATAACCAGTTCCTATTGTGAAGATCTTGCAGGATTACCATTTAATCTATTGATCCAGACTGCTAATCATCTTGCAGTAAATTCATTTCATGAAGGCTCCTATAACACTGAGAAACTGACATTAAATACCACGGCCCAGACTCTCTAAAAAAGGGGCGAACGCCCATTCAATTCACTGCTACAGCTTAGCACTCTTTAGTGAACATGGGCCCAAATTTGCAACTGGATGTTACATCGTTGCAGCACTATTATGACTGCACATGCATGGAACTTTAAATGGCTTCTCAAGCTCTCTGGCAGCGAAGAGGTTAAACGCAAGTGTTACATTTCTAAATTAAGAATAGACAAATGTAACATTTGTTTTTCGGTTTGTTAGTTGACAGCCATAATTCTAGAGTGCCTGGTTGGCTGGTTCTAGAGCAGGGGTTGGCAATTCCAGTCCTCAAGGACCAACAACCGGTCAGGTCTTCAGGATATCCCTGCTTCAGCACAGGTGGTGCAGTCTTTGACTGAGCCACCTGTGCTGAAGCAGGGATATCCTGAGACCTGACCGGTTGTTGGTCCTTGAGGACTGGAATTGCCTACCCCTCTTCTAGAGGGCAGCTGGTTAGTTGAAGCAGCAGTATTATCTGGTCTTCATTATCCCTTGCTGGAATGTTTTTATTCCCCAGTAATTCAGCGTTCTTTAGTAGTTTTGGTTCGCTGCTCATGTTTGTTCTCCCAAGTATTGTCCTACCTCACCCCGTAAACTCCCCGTACTGTTCCCGTGCAGCATCGGAAATCACCGACCCAAACATGGTGTCCACATCGGTATTATTACGGAACAGTTCCAGCACGGCGGCCTGCGGTTTTCTGGTAACAATGCAGCTTTTTGACCCCTTTGCGGCTGGCAACACTTTGCAAATAACCGTTAAATAATTTGCACGGGTATTTGTACCGAGGCGCGTTTCGTCCCACAGCACATGCTCCAAGCAACGGTTATTCATGGCTTTATTCATCACAGCGGTTACTAAGGCACTCATACGGTTTATGACGGTAGTAGGGCATGAAACGTGTAAATATCGGGCGGAACTGGGAAAAATAGTTATAATACTCTGTGCGAATCGCCATGTTGACTACATTTATGTGCAAATGTAACAATTAAACTATTTAAATTTTTTGGCGTTTTTCTCTCGTGGTGTGGCCCAGTAATACTAACAGAAGCAGAGCCGTTCAAACCGTACCGACACAGGACCAAGTCGATCTGATCTTGACTCATTAGGTCCGGTATTGGCGGAGGAAATGAAGCGTTGAAATTAGAATAAAAAACACTTCTTCACGAGTAGGATAATTGGTGGTATATTGGCTTGGTTTCACATATGTAACCAGAAACATACTTTGTCAGCACTGTAGAACTGGATTTAGACAAATATATAGTGTACTCTTTAAGCAGAGTGAAAATAAATCTATATAATGACGTATAAAGGTGTGTAATTAGCTTACCGGAAGGTCTGGCCTCGGGCGTTTGATGATGATGTGAAATGGTTACAGAACGCTTCCCGGTAAGGACAGGGCGGGTTAGTAATTGTATGCTTTTTTAGGTACGCTATTGGTATATACACTTACCCTTTAAAAACGCAAAAAGTGTAGCGAGTACCAGAGTCCTAATACTGCAATGAGAATGTACATTAGTGGCTCTTCTCCAAGGATCTAGCAACAGATCACATTTATGTGCAAACAGAATTTCACAGACCTGACACTGAGAAGACAAACTGAACCTCCTCCAATACACTATTAGAATATCTTCTCCCATACCAGAGGTGCTGCAATGGTACCTCCACCTAGAAGTGAACGCAGACGGCTCCCTAGCAAATGGGAACGTGACTATATTTCCCAATATACTATTTTAAAGGTGTATTGAAATCATTGGTAAAGAAATGCATTTTCAAATAAATATGTTAAATACTAACCTGTGCACTGTGACGGTGGGAAATATGTAATGTTAGCAATATGTGCTATAGCCAATGCAAAAACCCCAACGGTTAACGTGCATTTTGTGTGGCTCAAATGTAAGGTGGCTGCATTGTGGACTCCCATTACGTTTTCCTTCTGTACATCACGGATGCCCACCCTGTACATCAGGAATGCCCACCCTGTACATCAGGAATGCCCGCCCTGTGGCACCCTGTACATCAGGAATGCCCGCCCTGTGGCACCCTGTACATCAGGAATGCCCACCCTGTACATCAGGAATGCCCGCCCTTTGCATCAGGAATGCCCTCCCTGTGGCACCCTGTACATCCCGGATGCCCGCCCCGTACATCACGGATGCCCACCCTGTGGCACCTCTGGTCCAGTTGCTGCATTACAGTTTTAATAAAATGCTGAAGTGAATGACAAGTCATCTTGATGGTAACAGCTCGTTAAAATGTAGCACAGTCACATGGGAAGCAGGAAGATTAATAAGAAGACAGCAGCAATCGTGTAACCTCTTCTCTGCCAGAGGAGTCTGGAAAGCATTGTGCCCCCAGATCGGACAGAGAAGGGGGTTCACTGTGAGTGCCCCATCAAGCCTTTACCTTCCTTGTACATAATACTCCTATGTTCAATGAAATAGAGCGCTCCAAATATTTACACCTTCCAAATATATTAAATTTGATGTGGTTAGGTCCCAGGATGGGCAGGTAACACAGAGGGAAATGTAGGAGATGTCAAAAAGGAGGAAAACCATTGGGATCGTCCATCTGATCCATTCCCAGATCTGTGCTCCTGACTGAACTCTGACCCTTTCCAACAAACCCACAGAAAAAGCTGCCTGCAACAGCAAACATTTTGCTGCAACTTCTAATGACAAAACATTGCACGCAGGTCCGACAGAGAAAGCACGGATCTGTGGATATGGTCTATACTGGCACCGCTGAGAGAAACTGCTAAACACGCAAGTCTCCGGGTCGTGTAAAAATGTATCAGACCTGTCACAATCTTCATGAAACCTGAAACGGCGAAGCGGAAACATCACAAGTTCAGCTCGCCAATCTCCTCCTTTCCGATACAGAGACAGATTTTTACGCCTTCGCTCCGGGCCACAAGTCCCAACCCCACTTAACAAAAAGAAGGGAGGAGCCCTAGCTCACGGTGAAATGGTATGAAACTCTAGCAGATCAACAGCAGCTAGAAACAGCCGGGGCGACTCCATACTCTCTTGGCACAGGTGTGGGGAATCTTCCCAGGAAGCTGATGTATGGGCATCCCCATAGCCGAGAGTCCTTAACCCATTACTCCCCAGGACGCGGACCACCAAGTCTTTAGCAGCAAGTTCCCAGTTCCAATGACTGGCCATCGTGGAGACGTCTCCATCGGGTGTCACTCGTGCTCTCCGCGTCCTTTATGTTTTCCGCACGTTCCAGTTGTAATCAGTGTTTTTCTGTTCTAACGACCTGTCCAGTGGAGACTTGGAATCGTGGGGGGATCTTTGAGTTGGGGGAGAACGAGGGTCTGAAAGAGAAGATGATTGCTGGGGAGGACCTTTGTATTCCCCCGGCTTCTCTGTGTGGAATGAGCGGTAGTGGTCAGGTGGTCCTTGGCCATGGTATCCCATGGGAGGTCGGTGGTCAGACCCCATTCTCCTGAAGTCCTGCTGGTGGTAGCCCTGAGGCCGGAAGTCATCGGATCTTCTTCGCTTGTTATCATGGTGATGCCTGCAAGGACAAAAAACAGCTGGCATCAAGAAGAGACTTGTGTGGCGGTCGTTTCACACTAATAACGCAAGAAAGTGTGTGTGGCGAGCACGCGCATTCCAAGTGAAACGTCTTTGTCTTTTGTCACAGAAATTGTATTTGTGGTTGTGTTTTGATTTTTAATTAAAAAAAAAAAAAAAACAGCACCATTTCAGTGACAAAACACAAAGAAGTTTCACTTAGAACGCGCATGCTCTGTCTCCCCCCGTTTTAGCTATTTGCACTTCTATATTTATACTCAAAGAATTCACTTTGAATGTGTGAGACTGTGTGTGCGACTGTGTGTGCGACTGTGTGTGCGACTGTGTGTGCGAGTGTGCGGGCATGGTTATATAATAATTATAGTAGCATGTTCTTGTATAGCGCTGCTAGGTTTACGAAGCGCTTTACAGAGACATTTTGCAGGCACAGTCCCTGCCCCGTGGAGTTTTGGTGCCTGAGGCACAGGGAGATAAAGTGACTTGCCCAAGGTCACAAGGAGCCGACACCGGGAATTGAACCAGGCTCCCCTGCTCCAAACTCAGCGGCAGAGTCACAGAGTTTACTCACTGAGCCGCTCGTTGGGGCGCGGTTACAGGACGTTGGGGCGCGGTTACAGGCCGTTAGGGCGCGGTTACAGGACGTTGGGGCGCGGTTACAGGACGTTGGTGGGAGCGCGGCTTACAGACGTGGTGCCGGTTACGGACGTTGGGGCGGTTACAAGACGTTGGGGCGCGGTACAGACTTGGGGCGCGGTTTACAGGACGTTGGGGCGCGGTTCATACGGCATGGGGACGCGTTGGACTTGGGGGCGCGGTTACGGAGACGTTGGTGGCGGTTACAACACGACGTTGGGGCGCGGTTACAAGACGTTGGGGCGCGGTACAAACACATTGAAAAGAGAAACGTGGCGGTTTTTCCCCTGCACTAAACATACGAAATTACTAAAAACGCGCGTTTGACATTTTACACAGATCCGTGTGACAAGAGTCTACGCCAGGGGCGGCCAACCTCTGTCCTCAAGGGCCACCAACAGGTCAGGTTTTCATGATATCCCTGCTTCAGCACAGGTGGTGCATTAGTTGACTAAGCCAATCACTGATTGAGCCACCTGTGCTGAAGCAGGGATATTCTTAAAACCTGACCTGTTGGTGGCCCTGAAGACTGGCGTCCGCTGCCCCTGGCAGGGGATTTTTATGCATAGAAAATGGAAAAGAAATGACAGAATTGGATACAACGCCATAGTATGTGCATCTGCTAACCCTGCACACACGTGTTCCCTAGAACACAGAGATTACACCAGGAGAGAGAGATTACACCAGGAGAGAGAGAGATTACACAAAGAGAGAGATTACACCAGGAGAGAGAGAGATTACACCAGGAGAGAGAGAGATTACACCAGGAGAGAGAGAGATTACACCAGGAGAGAGAGAGATTACACCAGGAGAGAGAGATTTGGAAATTATTTTTTTTTACGACTAAAAAAAAGTCTCTAAGCATTAATTTCACAGATGCACAAAGTTCGCCGCGTCCCTTTGGACCCCATGATATTCAAGGAGGTTTAAAGAAAAAATAACACAGATTGCTCACACCCGTGTCCCCCAAATTCTGCGACACACAGTGTGGTATAAAGAGAGAATCCCCGGTATTAACCTGTCGTAGTAATCTCTGTGTCCCCGGTGATCTCGCTCCTCGTCGTACTGATCGTACGGCCTCTTGCGGGACACGTTGTTCGGCCGGTAATTCACAGAGTTGCGCCGCGGGTCGCCGTGCGGGCGCCGGTCGGGGTAGTGATGATCCTTGTACCGGTGCTGGTCGTACTGGTGGTGCCGGTCTCCTCCTCCTCCCCCTCCCCAGGGCTGGCTGTTGTTGCCGCCGTAGCTGAACTTCCGATCTCGCCACTCGCCTCGGTCTGGCGGATGCAAAATCACGTTAACGGGCGCAGGTACCATGCAGCATTGTTACAGAACCGCCATCAACAATGGACCGCAGCACTGATCATACAATACTAACGGTCTAGGACGTTTTGGCGCGGTCATCTCGCCGCAGGGTACAGCTAGCCACCCACCGTTTTAAGTCTCTAACCTTAACCAATTTACCCCACAACCCCTAAAGTTAACTCCAAATACTAATCTCCTTCGCGGTGATAAGGCCAACGGCTAGCTGTCCCGTGGCGAGACGGCCGCGCTGAAAAAAAATCTCATTCCGTAATATATTAGGTCTAACAACGAATACTTTATCTCGCCTACATCCCACGCTCACTTTTACGGGTGAGCGCAGCACCCACCTGCATTGATGAAGTGTCTCTTGTTGGGGTTGATGTAGTTCTCTCTTTGGTGGCCGTGCATTTGCTGGGGATGCGGCGGGAGGAGGTGAGGGTTCGGTCCCATCGAAACCCCGTGAGGCTGCGACATGAGCGAGTCCCGGCTGGATCCCGATGGCTCGGGGCGAAAAAGTTTCTTACTGGCCGCGTCCCTCTTCTTCTGCTCCTGGTAATTGTAAAACCAGACAATACGGTATGAAAAAAGCTCCCGTGTACACGGAACAACAAGAAAAACACACATTTAATGTGCAACTGGACAAAAATAAACGTGTATCTTCATGGAGGGGAAAAATTGGTATTTTTCATATATTTTAACAGTTGACCTAGAAATGTTTGTAAACAATGTAAACGAGAAGTTTAAATTCCGCTATTTTCTGCCTTTTGTTATCACTAAGTATACATGTACTGCAGGTTAAATCCCCCCCGACAGGAAGGGAATAACCGGGATTAGAAGAATCACAGGGCACAAGTAATAACATGAGCCTGTCCATACTGCAAAGGTCACACCGCTACCGATTACTGACCGCATTCATCACCCAGCTTAACCCATTAAACCTATTTCTGCAACGTACTTTGTATGACTTCACGTTGTGCAGATACAGTGCTCACCAGAACAAACACAGTGTGTGTATGTGCAGGGACTATTTAACACCTCAAGTCATAAATTGCACACTACACAGGGGGGAGGGATGGGCTCTAGTCACATTCCAGGACGCGCTGTTTTTAAGTTAAACCCTTGCTTGCTTTATCCATTGTAACATCGCCGGAACAAGAGATCAGTGCCTCTCGAAAGCTCGCACCAATAAAAGCATTTCGTTAGCCACAGAACGGTATCGGCTATTTATTTTTGAATATATTTTATATACATATACATACATATACACACACACACACACACACACACACACACACACACACACACGTCGACCTACTCGGATATCATTCTAAGGGAATGTAAAGGCTGAGGTGCACTGAAATGCACCACTAATCTGTATGTGCCATACTAAAGGCGTCACGCGAAGTCGCAGGGACATTCCCACCATACTAAGGCGTCACCGATTGTCTAAACCTCGTTAATTTAACCTCCAGCTCCCAAGAACCTTACAGGGGAAAGAAAATGACATTTATATCTTCTGCATAACGCGGGCCGACGTCACGCGTCACTGCTTTGTATCGCCAGTTACATATCAGGGTCCGACGTGCACGCGTCACTGCTTTGTATCGCCGTACATATCAGGGCCGACGTCACGGTACTGCGTTTGTGTATCGCCGTTACATATCAGGGACCTACGTCAGTCGTCACTTCTTGTATCGCCGTTTACATATCAGGGGCCGACGTCACGCGTCACGTTCTTGGTATCGCCGTTACATATCAGGGCCGAGAGTCACGCGTCACTGCTTTGGTATCGCGTTACATTATCAGGACCGACGTCACGCGTCACGCGTTGTATCGCCGTGTACATATCAGGGCGAGTCACGCGTCATGACTTGTGGATCGCCGTTACATATCAGGGCCGACGTCAGCGTCACTGCTTGGTATCGCCGTTACATATCAGGGCCGACGGCAGCGTACATGCTTTGTATCGCCGTTACATATCAGGAGCCGTCTACGCGTCACGCTCGTAGCTTGTATACGCCGGTTACATATCAGGCCGACGTCGTCAACTGCTTGTATCGCGCGTTACAGTATCGGAGCGATGCGCGCGTCACTGCCTTGTATCGCCGTTACATATCAGGGCCGACCGTCACGCGGTCACGCGTCACGATTGTATCGCCGTTACATTCAGGGCCGAAGTCCGCGTCACTGCTTGTGATCGCCGTTACATATCAGGGCCGACGTCACGCGTCACTGCTTTGTATCGCGTTTACATATCAGGGCCGACGTTCAGCGTCACTGCTTGTATCGCCGTTACATATCAGGGCCGACGTCACGCGTCACTGCTTTGTATCGCCGTTACATATCAGGGCCGACGTCACGCGTCACTGCTTTGTATCGCCGTTACATATCAGGGCCGACGTCACGCGTCACTGCTTTGTATCGCCGTTACATATCAGGGCCGCGAACGTCACGGTCACGCTTTGTATCGCCGTTACATATCAGGGGCGACGTCACGCGTCACTGCTTTGTATCGCCGTTACATATCAGGGCCGACGTCACGCGTCACTGCTTTGTATCGCCGTTACATATCAGGGCCGACGTCACGCGTCACGCGTCACTGCTTTGTATCGCCGTTACATATCAGGGCCGACGTCACGCGTCACTGCTTTGTATCGCGTTAAATATCAGGGCCGCGAGTCAACGCGTCACTGCTTCTTGCGTATTGCCGTTACATATCAGGGCCGACGCGCGTCCGCGTCACTGCTTTTGTATCGCCGTTACATATCAGGGACCGACGTCACGCGTCACTGTTTGTAGCGCCGTTACATATCAGGGCCGAAGCACCGTCACTGCTTTGGTATCGCCGTTACATATCAGGGCCGAACGTCACGCCGTCACTGCTTTGTATCGCCGTTACTATCAGGGCGACGTCACGGTCACTGCTTTTGTATCGCCGTTACTATCAGGACCGACGTCAACGAGTCACTGCTTTGTATCGCGTTACATATCAGGGACCGACGTCACGCGTCACTGCTTTGTATCGCCGTTAACTATCAGGGCCGACGTCACGCGTCACTGTTGTATCGCCGTTACATATCAGGGCCGACGTCACGGGCACTGCTTTGTATCGCCGTTAACTATCAGGGCCGACAGTCACGCGTCACTGCTTTGTATCGCGTTAATCATATCAGGGCCGACGTCACGCGTCACCTGCTTTGAATCGCCGTTACATATCAGGCCGACGTCACGCGTCAATGCTTTGTATCGCCGTTACATATCAGGGCCGACAGTCACGCCGTCACTGCGTTGTATCGCCGTTACATATCAGGGACGAGTCACGCCGTCACTGCTTTGTGGTATGCGTTACATATCAGGACGGTACGCGTCACTGCTTTGTATCGCGTTACATATCAGGGCCGACGTCAGCGCGTCACTGCTTTGTATCGCTCGTTACATATCAGGGCCGAAGTCACGCGTCACTGCTGTTGTATCGCCGTACATATCAGGGCCGATGAGCGCGACGTCACTGCTTTGTATCGCCGTACATATCAGGGCCGACGATCGCGGTCACTGCTTTGTATCGCCGTTACATATCAGGAGGCCGACGTCGCGGTTCACTGCTTTGTATCGCCGTACATATAAGGGCCGAGACGTCGCGCGCCACTGCTTTGTTATCGCCCGTTACATATCAGGGACCGACGTCACGCGTTCACTGTCGTTGTATCGCCGTACATATCAGGGCCGACGTCAATACCGTCACTGCTTTGTATCGCCGTACATATCAGGGCCGACGTCACGCGTAGCTGCTTTGTATCGCCGTTACATATCAGGACCACGTCACAGCGTCACTGCTTGTATCGCCGTTACATATCAGGGCCGACGTTCGAGCGTCACGCGTCACTGCTTTGTATCGCCGTTACATATCAGGGCCGACGTCACGCGTCACTGCTTTGTATCGCCGTTACATATCAGGGCCGACGTCACGCGTCACTGCTTTGTATCGCCGTTACATATCAGGGCCACGTCAAGCGGCACTGCTTTGTATCGCGTTACATCTAGGGCCGACGTCACGCGTCCCTGCTTTGTATCGCCGGTACTATCAGGCCGACGTCACGCGTCACTGCTTTGTATCGCCGGTTACATATCAGGCCGACGTCACGCGTCACTGCTTTATCGCCGTTACATATCAGGGCCGACGCGGTCACTGCTTGTATCGCCGTTACATATCAGGGCCGACGTCACGCGTACTGCTTTGTATCGCCGTTACATATCAGGGCCGAAGTCACCGTCACTGCTTGTATCGCCGTTAAATTACAGGGCCGACGTCACGCGTCACTGCTTGTATCGCCGTTACATATCAGGGCCGACGTCACGCGTCACTGCTCTTGTATCGCACGTACATAATCAGGGGCCGACGTCACGCGTCACTGCTTGTGTATGCCGTTACATATCAGGGCCGACGTCACGGTACGTTTCGATTAGTTACCATACAGAGGGAAGTACGCGTATGGCTGTATCGCCGTTACCTATAAGGGGACGTCACGCGTCACTGGCTTTGTATCGCCGTTCATATCAGGGCCGAAGTCACGCGTCACTGCTTTATCGCCGTTACATATCAGGGCCGACGTCGCGCGTCACTGCATGTTGTATCGCACGTCTTACATATCAGGGCCGACGTCACGCGTCACTGTTTGTATCGCCGTTACATATGAAGGAGCCGACGTCAGCGTCACGGTTTGTGATCGCCGTTACATATCAGGGCCGACGTCAAGCGTCACTGCTTGTATCGCCGTTACATATCAGGACCGACGTCACGCGAGTCACTGCTTGTATGCCGTTACATATCAGGGCGACCGTCACGCGGTCACTGCTTTGTATCGCCGTTACATATCAGGGCGACGTCACGCGTCAGATGCTTGTATCGCCGTTACTATCAGGGGCCGACGTCACGCGTCACGCTTTGTATCGCCGTTACATATCAGGGCCGACGTCGCGTTCACTGACTTGTTCGCCGTTATAATATCAGGGCCGACGTCACGCGTCCACTGCGTTGTACGCCGTACATATCAGGGACGCACGTCACGCGTCACTGTGATTTTGTATCGCCGTTCAATATGGGACGGACGCCGTTCAGCGTCACGCGTCACTGCTTTGTATCGCCGTTACATATTCAGGGCCGACGTCACGCGTCACTGCTTTGTATCGCCGTGTTACCTATCAGGACCGACGTCACGCGTCACTGCTTTGTATCGCCGTTACATATCAGGGCCGACGTCACGCGTCACTGCTTTGTATGCCGTTACATATCAGGGACCGACGTCACGCGTCACTGCTTTGTATCGCCGTTACATATCAGGGCGACGTCACGCGTCACTGCTTTGTATCGCCGTTACATATAGGGCCGTGTCACGAAACTGCTTGTACGCCGTAAATCTCGGGCCGACGTCACGTCACTGCTTTGTATGCCGTTACATATCAGGGCCGACGTCACGAGTCCACTGCTTTGGATCGAGTACATATCAGGGCCGGCGTCACGCGTCACTGCGTTAGATCGCCGTACATATCAGGACCTACGTCACGCGTCACTGCTTTGTATCGGTAATACGGCGACGTCACGGCGTCACGCTTTGTATCGCGTTACATATCAGGGCCGACGTCACGCGTCACGCGTGGTATCGCCGTTACATATCAGGACCGACGTCACGCGTCACTGCTTGTATCGCCGTTACATATCAGGGCCGACGTACACGCGTCACTGCTTTGTATCCCGTTACATATCGGCCCGAAGTCACGCGTCACTGCTTTGTATCGCGTTACATATCAGGCCCGACGTCACGCGTCACTGCTTTGTATCGCCGTTACATATCAGGGACAATGCGGCGGCACGTTCTCTGGTAAATATCTCGGGAACCAGGGGTAACATTCAACTCCGGAGACCCCGCATCCCAACTATGTAACAAGGAGGGAGAGGGGGGAGAAGACGGTGGGGTACGGGGAGGGGAGAGGGGGGAAGAAGAGAGTGGCGGGAGGGACAGGGCAAAGACACCTCTGTGGGTTTGGAGACGAGAGCAGGGCTCGAAGGGGGGGAGAACCGAATAGGGTTAAGGCGGGGAAGCTACAACCGAGAAGAATTGACGGGTCGAAGGAGGCTGGGGAGAGAGTAGGGGTAAAAGGGCGAGGGGGGCAGGGAGAGAGGCGGAGGTGTGCCTGAGGGCCGGAAGTTGGTGGTAGAGGAGAGTACTAAAGCGAACGGAGAGATGATGGGAGGGGGAGGACTGGAGGGGGGGACGGTAAGAAGCGGGAGAACGGGGCGGAGGGGGACGAAGAGGGGAGAAGATGGGGGGATTGACGGGGGCGAGAAAGAGACAGGGGGAAGGGGGGAGAAGACGCAGGGGAAAGGGATCTGGTGGGGGAGAGTAAGTGAGAGAGAAAGTTAATGGAGATAGAGGGAGGCGGGGGGACGAAATAGAGAAGAAATGGGAGAAGGGGGGAGAAGAGAAGAAGGGGCGGGAAGAGAGAAGATATGTGGAAGGGGAGTGGAAGTACGGAGAGATGGGAGGGGGAGGGGGGAGTTTAAGTACCAGGAGAGCATAGGAAGGAGATGGGACCGGAGGGAAGCGGGTGGGCCAAGCGAGAGAGAGGGGAGGGGCGAGAATAGAGAAGAACAGAACAATGCCGCGACGCCAGCGGGGGAGAACAGATGAAGCTAGTAAGCATCAGTGCAGAAGACGGGTCAGCGCAAGAGAAGCGTGAGAAGAGACTTTCAGGAAGAGCGGGGAAAGGCGGCGAGCCCTGGAGGGGTAGGTAGAGAGTAGTTCTACTAGAAGTAGAGAGATGGGAGGGTGGGAGAAGAGAAATGGGGAAGGGGGCGAGAAGAAAGAGTGGGGTACGTGAGAAGGGTGGGAGTGAGTAGAGATGGAGGGGGGAGGTGGGAAGTTAGAAGTAGAGGAGAGTATAGAGGAAGATTAGAGTAAGAGAGGGAGCGTAAGAGTGGGGATGGCGCGGAGTAGGTGGGAGAAGAGAAATGGGAGGGGAAAGGGGGAGAAATGGGAGGGGAAAGGGGGAGAAATGGGAGGGGAAAGGGGGGGAAATGGGAGGGGGGAGAAGAGATGGGTGGGGGAGGGGGGAGAAAAGATGGACTGCTCCTTTAAGTGAGGAAATGGAACCACGCGCATTATATTGGGACATTACCTCTTCTTCCTGGCATCGCTTCTTGTGCGCCATCTTGTACAGTTTGTGCAACTTCCGGGCATCAAATTCAGTGAACTTGGACACAAAAATCCAGAGGTTTCTACATGGGACACACAGAAATGGTCAGAGAGTTTGTTACCGGCCCCGGAGGTCCCTGTTAGACATAAAACCAGAATTATTCTAACTAGCCTTGATCCCATTAATATTAGAAGGGCATATAACGCATCACACAACGTCCCAGAACTGCAAAGGTCCAATGAGGATAGCATATAATGCAACAACGCTTCTCCCCCCGCAAATTTGCGAGCTTCCTATTAGCGCTCGCCCACCGGGGGGAGTCGGGTCCCGCAGAGCTGACCCACACTATTTTTAGCTCTGCAGACCCCCTGGTCTCAGAGATACTAAATGTTTAAGTTGCCGGTGTTTCAGCTCTGATTACGGGAAATCAAAACGGCCACCAAATCCCTCAGGCCAACAGGAAACCAGGACGGATTACGTCACGGTGCCCGCTGGATGACTGCAGGCACCATCTTTAAAAATTCCAGGAAGTAAACCGGCAACAGGAGGGGACTGGGGGTCTGCGCGGCAATAAGAACAGCGCGGCTCAGCTCTGCAAGACCCCAGGATATGGGTGGGATGGCGGCAGTTATTTGCTCCCGCAGGGCGCCCTCTGGCAACAAAGTGGCGGGGGGGGAGGGGCGGGTTACCTTCTCCACACTTTGACGTGGTCCTGGTCGGAGTAAGATTTAAGGCACTCGGTAATGCGATCCCCTATTTTCAGCAGGCAGGTGCGCGTGTGCTCCAGCTGATCCTGCACGCTCAGGCCTTTGTCAGGTTTATCCAGCTGTTTCAAAGCTTTTTTTACTGGCCTCATCCTCTCTTTGCACTGAGATAAACAAGACAACACGGTGAAGCTGGAACGCCAGCCGATAACGTAACCATCAGAGCGAATGACACATTCGGCATCACAGCGCCCCACATCTCCCGGTAATACGGCTACTCGCTCTCAAGAGACGCACTTAAAAACGAGGAGGTAACTCAGTGTAATTTCCGCGATAAAATATTATAAAAATAATTATTACTAAACAGACAAAATGCGAGCGAGGCCAGCGTCCTAATCGTTATATTTCACAAGCCCCCAAAATATACGAGGAGCCATTAATTTTACGCCCCAGTTTGCGTCCCTGCGAGTCTCCTCCTGCGGAATACAGAGAAACGCTTCTCATACCTGGAAGTTCGACCAGGTGCTGTTCTGCCTACAGCAGCCAGAACTGCGCAGTCTGACACTGAAGTGGGTTTGGACCCGAGCATTTTTTTTTTTTAATGAGCAGAGAAATTACTAAAAGTAACAGCAAAGTTCTTACGATGCTGAAGGTTTCATGGTCCAGATCATCGTCCTCCTCGTCCCCAATGGGAACAGGCTCATTCCCAGCTGTAATATGGACAGGACCCTGGTTCTTCTTGGTTTTGCCGCCAGCCTTGGTCTCACCACGCTTGGGCTGTAAGTAGAGACAGGAAAGAAAACTATTGATCAATGAAGTATAGCAGGTTTATATCAGGCCTGATAGCAGATACAGATTCACTGCACCGCTGCCCGGGAGGGATCGTAGCAACACCGCAGCAAAGCCTGGGTATGTTACCGTACTGCGCAATCAGGAGTGCACGAGGCTGCCAGCATGTATCCAAAACGCAAAGTGATCGTTAAACACCAGAGCCGATGATCTCCAGCCAACCACATACCGCGTTCATCTCGGAAGTAAGAATTCTACCCTAGCGGCTCACAAGCGGTGTGTGTAACACAAGCGGTGTGTGTAACACAAGCGGTGTGTGTAACACAAGCGGTGTGTGTAACACAACCCGCGGGATGTTCTGTTCTCTTTCAAACCCCATGCAATGATTCCCACTCTCCCCGGGACCGTTAAGCTCTCCGCCCCACAAATGCACCAAACATCTCCCCGGACCTAGAAGCCAGAATCTGTTCTGAGCACCCCCAGATTTCCAGGGCCCCCCCGTTCTAGATTACCTTCTCCTTTTTGTCCTTTGCTTTCCTTTTCTCTTTGGCGCCTTCTTTCTTTGTGATCTGCTTTTCCTTGTTTTCTTTGTTATCTTTTTTCTTCTGTTTTTTCTTGTTCGGACTCTTGTCTGTGAAATCCTCCTGGGAAAAAAAAAGAGACAACAATGCAACAAAGCGCGGCACGCGAGTCATTACTCCTAGAACCGCGACAATGCCGGAAGTTTGTAACCGCTACACAAAGGCCTAGGAGAAAACGCTACACTGTTACCGTGACATGGTCACACGCTGCCCTTCATGCATGAACGCGATTAGAACGCGATTAGCCCTTCTCCTTAGCCCGTAGCGAGAATCGTGATCAGCAGAGCAGCTCACCTTCACTTCTCCTTCTTCCGAGGGGTTGTCCGAGTGCCTGGGAGACGAGAGATCGTTACCGTGCTCGTCCTTCATCGCGGCGGCGCTATCTTTCTTCGCACGAGGTTTCCTTTTCTTTGATTTAACCTGCAAGTAGAACGAGGTCACGTATGGTTTTCTTTTCCGTTAGAAAGGGGCCCCTGAGGATCCACAACTGTGCTAGTGCAGGGGTGGCCAACTCCAGTCCTCAAGGGTCGCCAACAGGTCAGGTTTTCAGGACATCCCTGCTTCAGCACAGGTGGCTCAATCAGTGGCTCAGTCTTCGACTGAGGGATATCCTGAAAACCTGTCCTGTTGGTGGCCCTTGTGGACTGGAGTTGGCCGCCCGTGATAGTGGAGCACAATGCAATAAGGGGACATATTCTATCCTCTAGCAAAACAGGTGTTATTCCAAAGCGTTCCACAAACAAATAAGTGCACGTGGGAGCGTGTAAAGACCCTTCTACTTCCTGTACATACGGAAGTACTTACCCCTAACTCATCTCCCGGACCTCCCCCCTCTCCAGACCACCCCCTCTCCAGGACCAACCCTTCCGGACCCCCCCCCCCCACCCTCTCCCGGACCCCCACCCCCCCCCCCTCCCTCCCGGGACCTAACTCATCTTCCGGACTCCCCCCTCTCCCTCGGATCTACCTCCTCTCCCGGACCCCCCCCTCGGACCCCCCCCTCTCCGGACCCCCCACCCCATCTCCCCCTCTCCCGGACCTAACTCATCTCCCGAACCTCCCCCTCCCTCGGACCTACCTCCTCTCCCGGACCACCCCCCTCTCCCGGACCCCCCCCCCTCTCCCGGACCCCCATCTCCCGGACCTCCCCCCTCTCCGGGACCTACCTCATCTCCCGGACTCCTTCCTTCTTCTCCATTCTTCGCAGTAGTCTCAGAGGTAATCTGCTCTGGTCTGTAAGTGCTTTCCTTGGGGTTTCTTTTGCGCATCCGCAGGGAAGATCTGGAAAGTAAAACCATGGTTATTTCACCGGAGTAACGATACCCTGCAGAGTGGTGTGTGTGTGTTGTGTGTGTGTGGATCAGAGACCAGAAAGCACACCTCTCGTGATCAGTTGTGTTACCTTATAGCAGGGCTGCTCAACTCCAGTCCTCAAGCCTCCCCACAGGTCAGGTTCAGGATAGCCCTGCTTCAGCACAGGTGGGTCAATCGGTCCCTGCTTCAGCACAGGTGGCTCAATCAAAGACACAGCCACCTCTGCTGAAGCTGGGATACCCTGCAGGGTGGGGGCATGAGGACAGGAGTTGGGCCCCTGCGTTACATGTGTCCTGCAGGGGACATGCTAGGAATGGCAGGAAGCCTTTCTGTTCACATCATGCAACAATGAACGGTCACCTTGTCAGCCAGCTTCAGCTCCGGGTCACTTTTAATGAGCTCCAGTTCCGTAGCCGTGTGCGGAAATCCCAAGCAGCAGGCGGGAATCTTCTTCCACTTCCCAATCTACGTCGAGTGCGCCGCCTTTACCCGGTGGCCAGCCGGAACCTGAAACATGGCGGACAGCGGGCTTCAGCGCAAAAGGATAAACGCAGCAGCTCTGCACGCCCCTCACCCAGAATGTGCACAAAGGTACATGAAGCCATAACAATATACACAGTAACAGGATATGGAAATATACTGATTGGGACGCTCACTTTCACATCACAAGTGGATGCAAATAATGCTGTTAGCAGGAAAAGGCCCCATATGGGTAAGTTTCGCCTATCACCACGCCAGACATTAGCAACTCGATAAATACCAAGTGCAGAGAACACGGATCCTCGCTCTGTACGAGTGCGCTTGTCAGCAGATATTAGCATCTCACGGCCAGAGGGGTGAATGGAGCCACTCACTTTTCCTTCCTCGGGTATCTGGTGATGGAATGACTTGTGGAGGATCTCAAAGTCCTCCTCGTGCTGGATAATGGCTTCACATTCACCTGGACGCCGGAGATTTGATGGTTGGACTCTCTCCTTCCTGGACCTTTTACTGGATACAGAACACAGGAGGTAAAGTGCGGGGGTAAAGAAAACATTTGATGTGACATTTTAACATGACTTAATGCAGTGATCCGTTCATTCTCTTCACGTTGGGGTGTTATTCTGACCATTCCCCGCTCAAACCCCGCAACGATCTCCCTAACAATCAGAGGTGCCTCTACAACAAGATTGAGAACCAGATATAACAGAAATGCCGCGTATGACGAGACTGTCCAGGGCTTCCTGCGCACGCGGGGCTTCCTGCGCACGCGGGGCTTCCTGCGCACGCGGGGCTTCCTGCGCACGCGGGGCTTCTGCGAAGCGGGGCTCCTGCGCCACGAGGGGTTCCTGCCGGCACGCGGGGCTTCCTGGCGCGCGGGGCTTCCTGCCACGGCGGGCTTCTCGAACGCGAGGTATTGCTGGGCACGTACGTTCGGTGGGATTTTCTTTCAGCTGCTCTTCGAATTCCTGCATGGCCGCTGTGCAGCTGCTGTGCAAGAGGGCACCCAACCTCTTAAGATCTGCTACGGATTTATCCACGAGTTCTGCATCCGAGCGATGCACTCCAGCCTGAAAACGCAAAGCAAACATTGGTGCTCAAACCCCTACAGCGCTGCTCCAAAGCCCTACATATCCATACAGCGCTGCTCCAAACCCCTACATATCCCATACAGCACTGCTCCAAACCCCTACATATCCCATGACAGCGCTGCTCCAAACCCCTACATATCCAATACAGCACTGCTCCAAACCCCTACAATCCCATGCAGCGCTGCTCCAAAGCCCTACATATCCCATACAGCACTGCCCAAACCCCTACATATCCCATACAGCACTGCTCCAAACCCCTACATATCCCATACAGCACGCCTCCAAGCACATACCCTACAGCCACTGCTCCAAAGCCCATACATATCCCATACAGCACTGCTCCCAAACCCCTACCTATCCCATACAGCGCTGTTCCCAACCCCTACATATCCCATGACACGCTGCCTGCTCCAAACCCCTACATATCCCATACAGCGCTGCTCCCCAACCCCTCATATCCCATACAGCGCTGCTCCCAACCCCTACATATCCCATACAGCACTGCTCCAAACCCCTACATCTCCCAGACAGCGCTGCTCCAAACCCCTACATATCCATACAGCGCTGCTCCAAACCCCTACATATCCCATACAGCGTGCTCCAAACCTACATATCCCATGCAGCGCTGCTCCCAAACCCCTACATATCCCATGCAGCGCTGCTCCCCACCCCTACATATCCCATGCAGCGCTGCTTCCCAACCCCTACATATCCCATGCAGCGCTGCTCCCAACCCTACATATCCCATGCAGCGCTGCTCCCAACCCCACATATCCATGCAGCGCTGCTCCCAACCCCTACATATCCCATGCAGCGCTGCTCCCAAACCCTACATATCCCATACAGCGCTGCTCCAAACCCCTAAATATCCCATGCAGCGCTGCTCCAAACCCTACATATCCCATGCAGCGTGCTCCCAACCCCTACATATCCCATACAGCGCTGCTCCCAAACCCTACATATCCCATGCAGCGCTGCTCCCAACCCCTACATATCCCATGCACGCTGCTCCCAACCCCTACATATCCCATGCAGCGCTGCTCCCAACCCCTACATATCCCATGCAGCGCTGCTCCCAACCCCTACATATCCAATGCAGCTCGGTTCTAGTGTCCAATGTAGACACTTTTGGGTTTGGAGCCCTGCCGTATACACTCTCTCTCCGACATCTCTCTCTCTCGGCATATCTCGCTCTTCAGACGTCTCTCTCTCTCTCTCGCACACTCTCAAACATCGCTCTGTTTCTCTGTAAATATTTTAAGAAGAATGCTGGTTCTATGCAGTCTCATCATTTGCTACATACCTCTCAAGGGGAACAGCAAACTTCTTGTAGGCCTTGATAAACCTAAACAAAACAAACAGTCCTCACTTACAAAAGCCAGCAACAACAATCAAGACACAATAAAACGGACACAATTTAAAATGATTTCAATGTTGTAAAAGAAAACTGCAGCGCAATACAAAACATTAGAAAACACACACACACAATATATATATATATATATATATATATAATAATATATATATATATAGAAATATCGAGACACACACACACACACACACACACCACACACACCACACCACACACACACACACACACACCACAAACACACACACACACACTCCCAGTGTACAGGTACAATGATCTATATTTATCAATATTAGGAGTGAAGAGTGTATATCGGTATCCATCTTTTATTGAGATGTTGTTAATAATATATTTTGCACTGAAGGATGAGGAAATATATTCATGTTTCATTCTATTTGTATCAATATAATCAGCAGTTTTCGCCCCTATGATGTTTTATGAATACAAAATAAAATGGGATTTTAGGTACATTTAAACACAAATATTTGTATTAAGGATTTTGTCACAATACATGTAGAGAGGTTAGGCCTTGACCACATGCTTCAGCACTGACCTTCTGATCTCAGGGTCTGTAAATCCCTCCACCGTGTCCTTCCGAACACTCCTGGGACGCCCCCTGCGCTTCGGTTTTTTGTCATCGTCTGAGTCGTCCGAGTCGCTCTCTGACCCAGACGAGCGCTGCGCTTTCAGCTTGGACTCCACATCCGAGTCGCTGTCATTCGCCGGAGCCTGGAACGCGTTACGTAGACGACATATTGTTACGATTACCTCAAATCTTTCTATTCTAATATTCACCTATTATTATCATATCTTCAAGCACAGCGCTATCCTATTCTAAATAGCAACCTCCTTGTTATCATTTGTTATTTTTTAAAAGAACAAGGTTCTTTTTGGCGCATTTGCAGTCCGATTTCCGTTTAAATGTTGGTACAGTTATAGGTTTCGTGTCTGGGCTAACCCCTTCGGTTCAAACTGCAACGGCCCATAATGCAATGCGTTCTTTTACGATGATCGGGTTGAGTAGTATCAAGTAGTTGAAAGTATTTCTAGAGAAGCCATTTTATAATACCAAATGTATTTCATTTTGGTCGTGGCCAGTTTAACGCGTTACGTTCACATTAACCGTTCGTTGCCAGAACGCCGTAGTGGCGACGTGGCATCGCACCTTTTTATTTAAGCTCCTAATCCTGGGAAGCATGTAGATTTCATCCAGCTCCTTCTGCCGAGCCTCCTCCTCTACTTTCTTCCTCTGCCCCTCGGGAATGATGTCGTCCCAATCCTTCTGCGACTTGTCCTCCAGTTCTGGGTCCGCCTCTTCCATGGTTGCAAAGTTGGCCACCTGAAAGAGACGATCCGAGATGAGCGTTCTCGCCGGGTTTTCCCAATACGTTACCCATGCTCCTCGGAGAAGGAACTTGGCAATGTGTATGTAGGTGGGAAATGTTGTGGTCTCTCCGATCCAGCCACAAGGGGGTCAAAGCCCCACACGCAGAATCCTAAATCATGCGTTCCGTCACAGGCGTGGATTCGGATATTTTAGGGACGTACAAATGCTATTTTCTGGCAAGTAGAAAAATTGAGATAAACGCCGTCACCTAACCCCCACAGGAAGTGCGCGGGTACCACGTGTACTCCCCGGCCGCGTGCACAAGGGCACACCTAACCCCCACAGGAAGTGCGCGGGTATCACGTGTACTCCCCCGGCCGCGTGCACAAGGGCACACCTAACCCCCACAGGAAGTGCGCGGGTACCACGTGTACTCCCCCGGCCGCGTGCACAAGGGCACACCTAACCCCCACAGGAAGTGCGCGGGTACCATGTGTACTCCCCCGGCCGCGTGCACAAGGGCACACCTAATCCCCACAGGAAGTGCGCGGGTACCACGTGTACTCCCCCGGCCGCGTGCACAAGGGCACACCTAACCCCCACAGGAAGTGCGCGGGTACCACGTGTACTCCCCCCGGCCGCGTGCACAAGGGCACACCTAACCCCCACAGGAAGTGCGCGGGTACCACGTGTACTCCCCGGCCGCGTGCACAAGGGCACACCTAACCCCCACAGGAAGTGCGCGGGTACCACGTGTACTCCCCGGCCGCGTGCACAAGGGCACACCATTCATTTGCAATGTGCTGTAGGCCCTCCGGAAACATAGGGGTTAATGCAAGGGCGGCCAACTCCTGTCCTTAAGGACCACCAACAGATCAGGTTTTCAGGCTATCCCTGCTTCAGCACAGGTGGCTCAGTCTTTGCCTGAGCCTATGATTGAGACACCTGTGCTGAAGCAGGGATAGCGTAAAAACCTGACCGCCCTGTTGGTCGCCCTTAAGGACAGGAGTTGGCCGCCCCTGGGTTAATGTCACCGGAGAACGCCGTGAATCCGTTACCTTGAACTGAGACAGCAGCTCGTCGGTTGCGCTGGACGACGGCTCGACCTCATTCTCTCGCGTCTCCGCCAGGCGCAGAATCTCATCGATGTCCATTTCCTGCGAGAGTTCAAACAGCAAATAAAGTAATGATTTGCATTACATTACCCGACTGTAACGGCGCATTGTGTTTGCACGCGCTTTTCCGGCGCTCTCTCGGAGGCTGCGATAGTGACTCCGTTTGGCAGAATTATTGCCAAAAACTGGGGGGATTTTTTTTTTTTTTTTTTAATATATATTTATTTCGTAACACAGAATAATATTATTAGTTGAGATTTAACGAAGTTTAGTGAATAGAGGCCATAGTTACGAGAGGCCTCCAGCCTCCGCAGCGCCTCACCTGAGGCTCCGACTCTTCTCCTTCCGGCTCCTTGAAAAGATCTGCCGCTCCAAACTTCAGAATCGCTGAAAGCTCCTCTTTGTTGAATGGGTTAGAACTAGCAGAAACAGACCCGAGTGAACTGTTAGGAACCAGAAAGCCTTGAGCACAAAGAGCCCTCCCCAGACACAATGCTTAGCTTCTAACCACGGCCCAGCAGCATGTCAGGGACATGGACAAGGGAAAGGTCTAAGTTAGATACAACCTTGCTTTGTCCATGGAGACTCTTGCGTACACACTCGGACTTACTTTGAGCTTCCCGAGCTGTTGTCCAGCACAGTGCGGCCAGTGGTGTCCATACGCTGGATGACCAGGTGGTCCAGGACCATCTTCTTCTTTGCGCGTTCTATGATTTCCTCCTCCACCGTGCCTTTGGTAACAAGGCGGTAAATATTCACCTGGTAGAAAGGAGGAGGCGTTCAGCGCTGGCGATTTCTCATCGCCGTGAATGCATTCCCACAAACTACAACTGAGCATCAAAAAAAGTTTCACTTGCTTTCTATGTTATTGTAGCCCCCCATCTGATTCTAAAAAAGGTCACTGAGGTTTTACGTTTCTGAAAATAAAATTAAAAAACAAAAAACACCATTTACAATCAGCCATATCCACGTGATGCGTGTGAAGCGCTGGCTTACAAACGCCATTCATTGTAAAGTGGACGTGAAAGTCCCGGCTTCTTATCCGTTAAGCGTCTGCGGTTATATGCGTGTGGCTTTTCATACTGATATTTTGTTACCCAATTCGCCAACGGACCACGAGTGCCCCACTTTACGGGACATTTTCCTCCTCTTCTTTGAGGCTTTTTTACTACATAGCAGACGATGTTCAAGTTCAACCCCCTAGTGTCGCCTACTTTTTGGGATTATACAACATTACTAATATACCTGTGCTCGAATAGTGGAGTATTCACAAAACTACGTGGCGAGATGTGGAATAAGTATCTAGATTGTTTGTAGCACACAATTCACATTCTTCATTACTCATTTTCTTCCCCCCTGACCTGTTTCTTTTGGCCAATCCGGTGGGCTCTGGCTTGTGCCTGCAAGTCATTCTGGGGATTCCAGTCTGAATCGAAGATGACAACCGTGTCCGCAGAAGCCAAGTTGATCCCGAGGCCACCGGCTCGCGTGGAGAGCAGGAAACAGAAATCCTAAATATCAGGGGGGGGGGGGGGGGAGATATCTTTTTAATGCCCGTTGGCTGGGAATTGGATCTTCATCTTAACATTCCAGATAATGATGGCAAACATCTGCACGCCCCAGAGTATGCGGGATTAAAACCATGAAAAGGAGTAAGGTCAAAGTAAAGCCAGTCCAAAAAGAAAAAGTCTCTTACCTCCGAGCCTTCAGCGTTGAAGTGATCCAAGGCCTGCTTCCGGAGTTCTCCCGTTATTGAACCATCCAGACGCTGGAGAAAAGCGTAACGCAAAACAGAATCAGAGAATGGCCTGTGCGAGAGATACAGGGGAGCAGCTCAATGTGAACGCTTTTAATCCTTAAATATACCCAGGGATTAAAAATAACCTTGGTGCTCGAGTCAGTGTACTCCTCACGGACATTCGCCTGAGCTAGATACCCTGTGACCAGGGAGATCTGGTTACAAAGTGTAGGGCGGCTAGCTGCAACTTCTCCAGCGCTCGCGGCAGAACGGGGACAGGAGGACGATACTAGTGAGCTGCACTTAGAGACTGGGAGGTGTAATGCCTTGAAAACAAGGTTTCCCGAAGGCAGAGGAATGCAAAGTACTGTTTATATCAATATTCAGCAGCCTTTTATTTGTCAACATTTCTCTTTAAAACTCATGGGAGGGAGAAATCCAAACAGAGTTACAAACAAATGGCTAAACCTGCTAAAATGGATGGTTATGTTAACTAAAGTTAGATAAGTTATATTACAAAAAGAAGCGAAAAATAAATGCACAAGGATGTCGACAATGCTGAAAAGGAAATGCCCACATACAGGAAACGTATACGGTGTTATACGAGGGTGTTATACGAGGGGACACGGGGTAAATAAAGATTTCAACTAACAATGCAGATTGTTAAACGAGGAGATTGTGATTCCTTAACATGCGATATGTGAATAGGCTTATATGAAGTGTCCGTGTCACTTTGCAGGAGTTTTAAATCTTTTAGAGGTAACATATGCGCCAAAACAGTGTCCCGCATTGCACCTGCACAACAGGCGCCTCGCCAAAGTGATTTTTGTAACCAGAAAATAGAAACATACTCATGGATTCTGCGGTTTTTGCAACTTATAAATCATAATACAAGAATGCAATCACATTCCAAGTACACAAGTCCCCCCAATAAAGATATTTATTAAGCAATAAGAAGTATAAAACTGGTCTCGTTGCTTGCTCTGAGCCACTTAAAACAAGTAATAAACATCGACTGAGAACAAGCACGAGATATTCTTCACGATAATGGAAGAGTGACGGTGAGAGGATCCTCTTTAGTTTGGCTGGAATAAGGAATAAAACAGCGGGAGCGTTAAGTGATCTACGTTAGTGCGCAAACCGATCAAATCCCATTGGGCAGAAGAAGCCGTGCGTATTATACAGTCACACGAAGACAGAACACACACAACGGATCGGTAAAACGCACAACGATGCCGGGCGTTCGCCCTCCGGTAACTCTTTTGGAACCAAGGGGGGAAAGAGATGTAGTACCTGGAAAGGGTAGTGTTTTATGGTCAGGTATTCAGCCAGGATGTCCAACATGCGCACCATCTGGGAGAAGATGAGTACGCGGTTCCCTCGCTCCCGGAGCCGCGTCAGCAGTTTATCCATCAGAACGAGCTTCCCACTGCTCCTAATCAAAGACTGAGGGACAAGTTTGTGTCACTGATTGGGAGCGGAAGCGCCCATAGGGGGTGGCACGCAGAGGGTGGCAGAGACGCGCGCAGAGGGTGCCAGACGCATGCGCAGAGGGTGGCAGACGCGCATGCAGCGGGTGGCACGCAGAGGGTGGCAGAGACGCGCGCAGAGGGTGGCAGACGCATGCGCAGAGGGTGGCACGCAGAGGGTGGTAGAGACGTGCGCAGCGGGTGGAACGTAGAGGGTGGCAGAGACGCGCGTAGAGGGTGGCACGCAGCGGGTGGCAGACGCACACGCAGAGGGTGGCAGAGGCGCGCGTAGAGGGGCGCGCAGAGGGTGGCAGAGACGCGCGCAGAGGGTGGCAGAGGCGCACGCAGCGGGTGGAACGCAGAGGCGCACACAGCGGGTGGAACGCAGAGGGTGGAACGCAGAGGGTGGCAGACGCACACGCAGAGGGTGGAACGCAGAGGTTGCTTGTGGAATGTTTCATATTACGTTATCTAAGTTTCATGAAATACCGGAAGGAAGCTACATCGCTCTACTGGGGAGAAAGCGTGTGCGTGCTGGGGTGCAGAAACGTGCAACTGTTTTACACAAGTCAGCAATACTGTTTGCTTTGAGAATAAGAGGCTAGAGAATTTAATTAAAGCAACACCGTGCCGATCCGCACGGCCATTTTTCCATGTAAAAAGAACAGAAAATCCTAAAGGCAGACGAGCTATTATTTATTTCGCTTTTTAATCACTCCAATTACTTAAAGGAGCAATCCAAGTAGTTTTTATCTTTATTTTTTAATACAGGTTAGAAGCAGGGGGTCTCCCATACATTTCAGCCCCGGGACCCCCTACTTCCTCGTCACATGGGCCAACAGGAAGTAGAACCTGATGACATCACAGCTTCCTATTGGTCCGCGAAGCCCAAGCGCTTTGAAAAAGCGGAAATATAGTAAACCCTGGAGTGTCTACCGGCACCTACTACGAAGGCAAGTCCCTCTGCAAACAAAGGAAACTTATCAAAATGTGGCGCTCTAAGTAATCAGATATAACCAATAATAATATTATAAATAGTACAGTGATACTTATACAAATATACGATGCAGCTGTGACCCAGTTGAGGTTTGCTCAGTCAATCCTCATGTGGAATAGTAGTGATGAAATGTCCGGGAAGCGCAATATATGTAAAAAAAGAATGTGGGTCCGCGTTAGTACCATCAGAAAGGGTTTTGGAACACATGAGGTGGCATTTCCTTTTTATGGTTGATCTATGTGTTCCAAAAATGAGTTTTTCAGGAGGTCTTTTAGTTTCCTAATATTGAAGCCCACTCGCATCAATCCATATAAATAACCAAATTGGAATCTAAAGTTAAATGATGTTTTATATGTTATCTCTTAGTAATATTGATTGAAGAGGATTTTTGATATTTTAAGCTGTAGTGGCCGGCCGTTGCAAAATGGTGCAATCAAAGAACCCTTTTGGGTTCTAGCACACGG
Organism: Ascaphus truei; assembly: GCA_036426205.1. Classification (NCBI taxonomy): domain Eukaryota; kingdom Metazoa; phylum Chordata; class Amphibia; order Anura; family Ascaphidae; genus Ascaphus; species Ascaphus truei. The sequence continues at coordinate 16,425,180 of CM071583.1, forward strand.
GGGTTTTTGTAATGTGGTCCCCCTCAAAGCGCTGGGGTGCTACAGTTTTTTTATGTTGTGGTGCTTTTCTTGTACCACCATTGGAATCTGTCATAGGGATGGCGAGTACCTATGATGGTGGATCAATCTTAGAACTAGACCAAGTATATTCAGTATGTTGTTTATTTTATATGCATCTCTATGTTTGGTTGTATAAGGGTACTTTAAATATCATACCCTATGACTTTTAAGTCGGGGTACATAGATTCTCTGATTACTGTCTTGTTTGTTAGGGCATGATTTATGACACTATTTGTGTTTGTGTTAAGTCTGAAGAACTTTCTGGACAAAATAGTGGTGTGTTCTTCATACACATCATTATCCTGTGCACAATTTCTTGTAAGTACTGCCAGTATTGCTCATATGAATATTGTTTATCCATTATTTTAAATGTGCAAGCTGGGACCTTCAAGATGTAATGTTGGCATATCTACTCTTAAAGAATATGTTGGTTTTAATCACATTGTTTTCTATATATATAGTTAAAGTCCAGAAAGTTGACAGTGTGGGGCTTACTAAAGGTGGAGGTAAATTAAGTATTTAAATCGTTATTATTCAGATACATAAAAAAAGTTTCCAAATCCTCCAAGACCCTTCCACACAAAGACAAATATCATCAA